>OW026522.1:43308276-43450776 GCA_932274085.1 Protocalliphora azurea
TTATTATCATCATTATTGTTATTATTATCATTATTATTATTATTATTATTATTATTATTACTATATTCAGAGTTATCTGACAGAAAGTTCTCATGACTTTTTTTTTTTTTGTGGGCTTATCTAAATAACAACGACAGCAATGTAAGGCTTTATTAAAAGTTCAGTAATTGTATTTAGTTTCATTGCTTTTGCTATTGGCATTGATATATTTCACGAAGCTTCAACAGATTTTTTTCCATCCAAATTACAAACACCTGTAGAACCTAATTTTGGCATAATTATATATGTCAAAAATATAAATAAAAACAAGTAAGAAAAATATAGAAGGGCAAGCCCGACCATATAATATACAACACCATTGTGTATGTCCATCAAACTTAGTGGAGGTATCTTATATTAGATATGTGGACAATTGTGGAGCAATACTTTTACTAAGAAGAGGATTTTATATGGGATCTATGGTCAATTATGGACCGAAATTTTCCACAAAGATTGAAACTTATACAAAACTTCCTTATACCGAATTTCATTAAAGTGTTGCTATATTTAAAGCATTTATGATTATTAAACCCCTATTACTTGAGCACATTTGTATGGGGGCTAGGTGAAATAATGGACCGATCATAACCAATTTCCATAGGATTTGTCCTTGTACCAAATTTCATTGAATTTTCTTCAAAATTGCGACCTGTACTTTATGCACAAGTTTTTTATATATGTATATATATATTCCATATACGTTTTCGGTCTCTCTCGCGGACCTAAGACACCTAGGGGTCCGTGGACCTAAATTTGGGAAACCTTGCCCTAAACTATATTCCTTATTTGGTTGAAATTAATCACCTAGTCCTCCAATAAATATTCTCTTGGAGTACTATTTTGAAGCTCAAATATCTTAAATATATATAAGCGAATTACTACAAAATTCTGTTCAAATAAAACATTTTTAGTCTTAAAAAATAAAAAATGTCATTCAGTTTCAAAAGAATCACTTTAAAATTAATTGTAGCTTCTATATAGGGTCCTTTTCCGAAAGTCAGTTAAAAGTCGTTAAATCCCACATAAATGTTAGTATACAATACTCTCTCTCAAGTAAGTATTACTTTAAGTCACATACACAAGAGTGTAATAAATCATATTATTGGTTATCACATTTCTTTTTTAATAGCAACTTTTTTTTTAATAACAAAATCTTTATATTTTCTATTGATATAAATTGTTTTCTATAAATTGTTGTTTCTATAAATTCGGAATGAGAAGTTATAGAAACCTTTAGTCATAGATTAATAACTAGATATTTATGTGGGAGTCAAAAACCTGATTCAATTGTCAAAGACGTAATTTAGTTCGAAGTGCCTCTCACATTAGCTTCTAGTTGTAGTCTATGACTTTAGTTTTTAAATTTGTGATGAATTTTTAGCACACTCTCTTTTTATTGGTTTTTATTGTTGACAAGATTAAAGAGTAGATACCATTTTTAAAACTACAAAAAAATGTTTGATTTAACCAAAAAATAACCAAAACGGAAAAAGGTCATCATCTCCACATTGGAAAAAAAAATAATCAATTTTCGTTAAAAATAGCCAAACGGCAACACTGCAGCCAATGATACCTGCACAGAGGAACAGGACTAAAAGTAACAGTTGAATAAAATGGTTTTGGCGAAACCCATAAAATTAAATTCATTCACAAAATTTCAACCATAAATACTAAACAACACATTCATCTATATAAAGTAAATGTTTCTGCGTGTGTATGTGTGTAAGTTCTAAAGTCAATTCTTACAGCTCACAGTGGTCAAAATACCCATTCTAGCGGCATTAAATTCGAAACTCGAAAATAACGAAGTCTATAATTAATGTTTGTATTGAGTTACTTAAAAAACTAATTTCTTCACAACTTGTGCTTTGCTAGAGCAACATACATGTTGCGACCTTTTTTTAAAAACAGTTATTCTTTATGTAACTAATGAAGAGAATTCCCAAAATATGCACTATAATTAAAACGATTTCTTTATTGAGAACCACGCCCACTTTGACATAACCATATTTTTATAATTTCGACAGTGTTACCTTCTAATTTTAGAACCTACAAGTATGAAACTTTGGTCGTACATAGTACACATTACTGGATTAATTATAAGATATGCCATATCTTTTGGGAGACCGCCTAAATTTCACACCCCTTATAATATATATGAGTAATAATATATAGTGTGATTTCTGGTTGTGGGTGTTATATAAGAGCTTTAACTAATTATCAACCGATACTCATAAAATGTTTCACTTTGTTTTCTAGTTGTATGAAAGTTGTTTATGTCAAATATAATTATAATACTAACGTTTATATGGGATTTATACATTTTAAAGTGATTTTATTCTGAGCGGTTTAATGGGAACTATGATCTTTTATAGATCTACCTATTCCGGGAAGACATTTTTGCTGGGTGTAATAATGTACCGATCATAACCAATTTCGTTATACTTGGTCTCTGTACCAAAGTAATTATTCGTCCAGATATGTCCAAAATAGAAACCTATGTTTTGATGAAATAAGCGCGTGTTTGGGAACACTGTGTATAAAAAAAATACATTAACAAATAACTAGCAAGAAGGGCAGATTATTTTGGTCGCTTTACAACAACAATAAACCGAAACAAGTTTGCAATCGTAAATTGCATTGTTTTCTCTGTTTGGCGATACCAAAGCAGAATATGTGGACTATAATTAGACACCAGCAGAATGGAATACGTACTTTCTGTGCCGCTGTACACTTCATCAGAATTCGTGGAGTCTTATCCATTTTGGTTTCGTTGAAACCTAAACATGGCGCCCGCCTTGCACTGGGTGCAATTTTGAGGGACTCAATTAGCAGCGCCAGGCATTTGGGGCAAGCAAAGAGAGATAGAACCTAGCATCGTAAACGCTGTTATAGATGTGGTTACAGTAGCTACATTTGTTTCGAAGGACCATAAACAAGTTTGCAATCGTATATTGCCTTGTTGTCTCTGTTTGGCGATACCAAAGCAGAGTATGTGGACTATAATCAGACACCAGCAGATTTCATACGTATTTTCTGTGCCGCTACACACTTCATCAGCATTCGTGGTGTCTTATCTATTTTGGTTTCGTTAAAACCTAAACAAAATCAAAATAGCATACGAAACAATAATTTAAACGAAATCAGCTGAATCCCAAAAGTTTCAGTATAACTATAGTATAACAATTTAAATGTTCTATCACAAATGTTATTTTCTGCAATACATTTTTATAAAACTAGATAAACATAGACCACAATACAAAAAAAAACTTTAGTTTTTAAAATTAATAGCCACCTTTGTTAAAATGGCCAAAATCACACACTGAGTAAATAGACGCCATACTATTTAAATGCATTTAATGTAACATATGCTGTTTTTGACCACTTACAATTGAGCGAATTTTTAATACAAAATAAAAGTTAAAATGTCAATTTACTCAGTGAAGTATTGTTAATCTGTATACCATAAAACATTTATAGATTTAAAGCTGGATCAGTGCTTTCGACCACTGTGCAGCAATACAAAAGGATTTTTTCTATAGACTTTGAGTTAGGTTGTTTTCTTTTTTTTTTAGTACGTATCTATGTATGTGTATGACATTTCATAGTAATTTTTGTATATCTGAGAATATAGAATATTACGTCGTTATTGTTGTATGTAAATTTTTTGGTGTAAATTACTTAGAAGTTTCTTACACTCTTAATGGCCATAGTAATACAAAATGAACAATAATAATAATTCTTCTATTATTTGTCTTTTTCTTCCTTTTCTAGTTTTTTTTTTCCTAGTTATTCTTCTACTTCAATTCTATAGTTACCAACTTTTATTACAAGTTGTATTCTTTTTATTATTACTTCTTACGTAAGACAAAAAAAAAATCATAAAAATCCTTTTGTTCTTTATTTGCCCTATTCACATGTTCAAGAAACTCTAGTACTCTCTGCCATTCACTCTGCTATTCATAAACTTCCTATCTGTATCTGTGTATGTTTGTATATGCAAGTATTGTGTATTTAAAAAATACTTTTTCTTCTTCGTTTGTACGACATGTAAATTTTCTAATCCTTGAAGATTTTTTTTTGTTTTATTTTATTTTGTAGTAGTTTTATTGAAGTAAGATTTGAATCAATGTCATTGTTTTAAACAAAATTTATCCAAAGAAGGGTAGATTTTGTTTTTTTCTTCATCAACTTCTTAAGAAACTTGTTGAGATGTGTCAAATCTTAAGTCGAGGGATTTGTTTATTTTTACTAATAGAAAGTTTACCGGAAGTAAGAACATACGGTTTGTATGTTAGTTATTTATAGAAACGTAGTTTACGGTACATTAAACGGATATAAGAACTAGTTTTATTTTAGTAGAAAACACTTCAAGTCAATATGTTAGGAAGTTAGTCTTATATTACAAAATAAACATATTGCAGGAAAGATAAAAATAATTGAAAAAGGGAATTTTAGCAATTAGCGTGATCAAATTTGTATAGTGTAAATATAAACCATTTTTGTAAACATATGAAAAAATTTTATGATTATTACTAACAAAATTCTAGGTATAATATTGAGAAATACCAAAAGTCCTAAACGTAAGTTTAATTTTAAATTATTAAAAATTAAAAAAATATCCTCTATGCCTACACAATGTAATATATATAACATACTTATTGTATTGCATATATTAAGTATATATAAGTATAATCACTGCAATTAGCACATTTCATAGATAAAATACCCCAACCATTTATGGTAGTGTGGGGTATACAAAATTATATATAATTCATGGGTGGTTTTCAATTAACGCCTACATTTTCAATTCCAATTTTCATTTAAATATGGTCACCAATCATTTATCTTCTGTTTAAAAATAAATTTAGTTATCTCTATATTTGCTTCAATATAAAAATCAAAGAATTAGTTTTACTTTATAACTCCAAAAAATTTCGAAGACATTTTTCTTTTAAGATTAAGGGCTTAATAAAAACAATATTCTTCCACTCGTTCAGAGTAGTAGTTGATATGTAGTACTTATAATGGTAGAACGTAGAACCTAGAACAATTAATCCCTAGTGCTAAGAATTTTTTTATTTATTTATAAATAAATATTGTTATGGTACCAAAGACAAAGTTATGTACGTGATTAGATTTAACAAAAATTATTTACAAAAGACATTAATATTGGTTAGATGTTGTAAGGACTTCCTATAATTTTAGCAGTAGAATCTTAAAAAACTAATTATAAATATATGTATCTAGATGTTGAGTGTCAAGGTCATTATGCAAAGAATAAAAAATTTAACTTTTAAATTGAGAGTTATCTTACGCTAACCAATTTTTTTATTGGAGCCCAAAAAACATATCACATCCCAACGTTTTTTTTTTTTTTTTTTTTTTTGAGTTTTGGCGACTTTTTTGTTACTGTGCATTACTTTTTTCCATTTCGACTTAAGTGCTGACTATAAAATTATCATAGTAACAAAGAGTAATAAAAGAAGAATGTTATATACAGCTATCCTCCACCACTGACAAAAATTTTTATTTAGAAATAATTTTTCGAAAAATTATGCTTTACAAATTTACTTATTAATTATTAATGTCCACAATACTAGAGTGGTATAAACTTGGTCTAATAAAGATTTTGTTTTTTTTTTCGGCGAATATGGTGTAAAAGTTAAAAATCTTCCATATTCTATAATAACTTGAAAAAATATATAAATAAAAAAATTAAATCGCATTTAAGACTAAGGACCTTCGCTTGTGAGATAGAACAAAAATCTGTGATCACTTAGTTATATTTCTCTCCTAAATCGATATTTTTAATGAAAAACTTAAACTATTTTTAAGAGACTCTGACGCCTAATTTTTTTTCACCAAATGTATTGCTTTATAATACATTTTCTAAAACTAAATAGTAGAGCTAGGGCCAAATGAATGATCACTTAAATCTGTACAAAAAAAATCGATTTTTTTAGTGAAAACTTTTTCAAGCGCACATTTCCACTTTTTTGCTAGATATTTAAACTTGCCCCTGGTGGTCACATATATTTCTTAAGAAAAATCGAATTTAAGCTCAATTACAATTTTTTACAACAAATTGATTTGAAAGACGAAAAACTAAAATTTTATATTCTATTTTTTTAACCTTCGATTACCATAAATTTAAATTAACGAAGCAATTAGGGAAACAACTTGATAATGTTGAAAGCTAAAATGTAAAAATTATCACTAAAGGAAACATGGTTATTACATACAAAGTATAATCCTCCAACTATAATCAGTTCTCCTCTGCGTGATTTGCTACCAGTATTGCCAGTTTAGTCTTTTTAGAGCTAAATCTTTTAGTTTCCAGCTTTTTTCTAGCCTTTTTTGACTCTCAAGACAGCCTTAGAAAAGCTAAAATATTATTATTTCAACAAAAAATAAAATAACTTCTTATTTGTTATTATTAATTTTATTTTTACAGAATCATCCATTTATGCAATTTCAATGGAGTAACTAAGCCGATTATTATAATTATTTTTTTATATACTTCATCAAAAATAAAAAATATTTATGAAAACAATTTAAAAAAATATCTTATTAAAGGGAAAAATCATCCAAAAATTTGGAAATGCTTAATCAAAAAGGAATTATAGTTCAAAAATTACGAAAAACCATTGGATAATTTTTCGTATGAAATATAATCCAAATTTGTATGGGATGTTATTTATAAATTTCTTTAGAAAAGCATCAAAACCTAATGAGAACGGGAAAAAATAAGTTTCTAATTTTTTTTCACTTTTTTCTAGCTTTATTTTTTGGTGCATCTATTTTTAAAATACCTCCAATAATATAATTTTCAATCAACAGTGTAAATAGTTTTCAACTTTTTCTCAAAAAAAAAAAAAAATTACAACATATGCTAGTTAAATGACGTTTAATACATAATGAGTAAAAAAATTTATTAAATTAGTTTTCATACTCGCGAAATTAAAATTTTAGTAAAATTTTTTACGATTTTATTTTAAGTATTATTTTATTCAAGTTTGAATATTTTTTGATCGTAATTTAACCATTTAATCCTCTAGTTGCACAAATAATATTTTGGGATTTAATTGGTTAAGTTAGTTTTTATATAAAACAAATGTTTAGTTAAGAAAACAAATTTCACTAAAAGCATACATTTATCATAAAAAATATAAATTCGTATAAAATAGCAAAAAAATTGAAAAATCTCCTTAATTCGATTATTATCGCGGTTTAGAGGAACTTAAAAAAAATACAATCCGACGAGGTAAATTCTACGGCTCTCGGTCGGCTAACTACAGGTTTCGTCTACAAGATACAATTCGATGAAAGACATTATTCAGCTCTCAATCGACTACTTAAGATGATCAACTACGATCTGACGAGATAAATTCTTCGGCTCTCGGTCGGCCAGCTATAATAGTATGAGCTACTCTATAAACTAAATACAATCCGATGAGTTAAATTCTTCGGCTCTAAATCGGCTACTACAATCCGACGAGATAAATTCTTCAGCCCTCGGTCGGCTATCTAGAATCATATGAGCTACTCTATAAACTAATTACAATCCGTCGATCGGCTAGCCCAACCCGTAGGCTACGGTTTGGAAGAAAGAACTTCGGTCGTGTCTAGTATTACCTTGATCCCTAAGAGCAAAGTATAAAAAGGTTGGTACTTCGGTTCTTGCTCCCCCTTGTTGTCTCAATCTCGATTATTTATGTTTAAATTTATATAAACTAAATGAGAATTATAAATTCTCTTATTGTATTGTAACTGCTAAAGTAGTTACAATATGTTCATATATTGGTGGTGTAACATTAGTAAACACACCTTAGAATAGTATCACGATGGACCATTCCAGTGGTGCAAAAACCCAATAAATATATTGAAAAATGTCCGAAATATATAAAATTATATGTTTGAGTAAAGAAAATATGGCAAAAACGTTAGTAAATTCTTAATATTCCACCCTAATTGTATATGATCGTATGATCTATGTGTTCGTAAGAACACAAAACAATTATTTTGTGTGCTTATTAAAATTTTAACGAAATTTTTAATAATGATATTGAATGAAGTACATATTCGCAGAGATGTTTTTAAAATGGTCCAGCTCATGCAAATCTAAACATTCAGATGTTATATTTTATGAATCATATAAGAACAGACCAATCTTCATTTTTAGATGGGTACATTTGCAACTTTTTTTGTGAGGGTCCCATGCATAACAAAAACATATGTATTCTGTTTTTCTCCATGACGCCAAATTTTCTCTCAAAAGCACTTCAAAATTTCGAAAAATATACAACTTAAAAAATAAAATAATTATAAAAGATTTACCAAAATTACATCAACCCAATATGGATATGAAATGAAAGCAAAAATTCCTGGAATATATATATATATATTATATATACATATATATATATATATATATATATATATATATATATATATATATATATAGGGTTTTCACTAATTCTAATGTTTAGAGAATAAAAAAAATTAATACCTATCGCTATTCGTTTCAAAAATGAGGGGACAGGTGTCTGACACTTTTTTGAAAATCGGCTCTTTTAGGAAGAAAACGTGTTAAAAACTGTAAACACAAAAGTAAAATTTATATCGTATTCGTAACTTTTCGAAAAAATTACAAATAGAATTTTTTTGTTTTTTTTTTTCTTTTTTTTTAATGTTCTATAATACTGAACATAGAAACACGAAATTAAAGAAACATGGTCCAATGTGGGCAAGAATTGAAGACAGGGAGTATACTGTAAGTTTATCAACATATGTTGCATTTAAAACCAACACACCACGATCATACACAATTAGGGCTTTTAATTTTCCGATAGTTTTCAATTCCCATGAATCAGGATTTTAATTAAAGCACTCCCGGGAATTCCGTATATTTTGGAAAATATAATAGTATTTAAAAAGCATGAAAACTAAATAAGAAAGTACATATAATTTGCACGCAAATATATCTATCTACTTTGCAATAAAAATATACATATGTTTGAAGATGATTTTTTTAATATAATTATATAAATTTTAATAGATATTAAAAATTGTTTTTAATTAATGTTTCTGTTAGGTGACAAATAAAATATACTATTGTACCCATATTTACAAACAAACAATTTTAAATTTTAAATACATTTTAAAGACAAAATTTGTGTAAAGAATTTATTTCAAAAGGCATTTTAAATGTTATAGTTGTTTTTTTTTTCTATTGTCATAGAAAATTCTACGAACATTTGCAATTAGTTTCACTAATGTTAATAAGCTTTCATGAGTTACTAACTTGCAATAAAATATTAACTCATCGTTTATACAGCAAAATTTTCATATCGCATTATTTTTAGTTGCGAGTAAGAGGTGCGTATAAACGTCGTGCATTCATCTAACATTAACGAGGTTTTTTAAGTTTTGTGTTCTAATAGCAGCAGTTTCAAACAAAGAGAATTTTCAAATATTTAATATTTTTAATTTTGTCACTTTAGTATTTCTTAGTTCGGAAATTATTTTTTTCTGGTATTTTAATAAACTCTTCAGAGGTAATTACATCGAACTGGTTGCAAAACAATGTAATCACCTAACCGTATAAAAC
Organism: Protocalliphora azurea; assembly: GCA_932274085.1. NCBI lineage: Eukaryota > Metazoa > Arthropoda > Insecta > Diptera > Calliphoridae > Protocalliphora > Protocalliphora azurea. The sequence goes on from OW026522.1 coordinate 43,317,929, forward strand.
CCTAGGCTGATAAAAACACTAGGCTGAATTGAAAATTTCTGGAAATAGATCTGTAACTTTTAATCGGCTAGTTGGATCAGCATAAGGTTTCACATTGCCGTAGTGGAACAGTGACCAATTTTAAGTTTGGAAGGGGGATTCTTCAGGAGCGGAGCTATTGGAGCTCAAGATAGGATACCTCCGACATAGACAATTTTTAACCGCTTGCCAAACTTTTGTTTTTTATTCAATTTCAAATATTTACATCTTCTTAAATCTTACGGTATGGCCAATGAAAAACATGCTTACATGTGCTACTTATCTCTTATAGCTTTCAAGTTATTTGCATTTGTATTTTCACCTATCTCAATTTTGCAAAATCTTGGTCTAGTATAAAAATAAAGAAAATTTGAAGTCTAAGGTATCCTATTTTAAGACACAATAGTTCCACTCCTTAGGAATCTATGTGGGTTCCTCCTTCCAAACTTAAAATTGCACACTCCTTTACTACACTTATGGGAAATTTTACGAACATCTAAATTCGATTCTGCCCCACTGTACACTGGCAGACGAACCTCATGTTATAGTAAATAGAATTCCATAATATGCAATATATCGATATATGTAATATGTACTTCTTAGCATTACAGGCAGAATAACAAATTCATGGAAGTAGGGGAATGGATAATCACATTATTTTGTGTGGTAAAATCGCACAGACTTTTATCAATCACACTTAATATTCTAGAAATAATACATAAATTTATTTCCTTATTTACCATTCTTTTGTTTAAAATTTTATTTGTAGTTTATTGAAAATGTAAAATATGATTTTATTTGCGTTTCGGATTTTTAATATTTCAATACAAATAAGTACATAGCTATATTGAATTATTTACACTCCTGCCTACTTACACCTAGTGATTATTCCATTTTCATTGCCTTATTATTGAATTATGCCTTTGGAATTCATAATATTTTTATAGATCTTTTTGAATTTATGAAAAGAAAAAAAAAAAAAATTATGCTGAAATCAATAAAAGTAAATTGCACCATCTTTTGGTAAATAGACATTAAAATAATGGAATATGAAAAAACAAACAGCCACAAAAATAAATAGCAATATAAAAATGAAATAAAATCCTTAAACATTAAAAATTTTGGTCTTATACAATAAACCTTAAATGAAAATTCTAAATAATCTTGATATACTTGAAGTTTGTGTGGTTTGTACTTGTTCGTTCAACATTTAGATTGAATTATTTATTTATTTATGCGAAACAGGTAAATACGACTAAAGAAGAATAGTAACAAAAAATACTTTCCATAAAAATAAATGCTATTGAATTTTGACGATTACCCGTGGATGTAAGTATATATCTGTTTATGTTATTTGTATGTGAATGTATATATAAAAGAGTTTGTTTATCCTTGAGGACCCTTAAAGAAATTTGACACTTTTGTTCATTGTGTGCTTGTGCACACAAAACTCAAATAAACAATAATTGAGTAATTCAAAAATAAAAAAAAAACAATTCAATAAGGAATGATGATTTTTATAAAATAGAAAGAAAAAAATTATAGATGATAAATACGAGTTGAAATGGTAAGTTAAAAAAAAGACGAAGAAATAAAAACATTTTTATTTTTTGTACTGAAAGGCATCCGCTTTTATTCCTTTCGTTATCGTTAATACTTAAAATATAGAAAAAGATTAAATTAATGATTACAATTGACATCTACAACAATATTTACAAATATATAAAAAATGCTAAAAGAATTTGCGACAAAGAAAAGATACGACTACAAATCATTTATAAAAAATTACTAATGATATAAACTTTTAACAAGACAAAAAGGAAAAGTACCATGAAATGAAATACAACAACGTAGCCTACTAAGCGTGATTAATGAAAAATTGCTGGCAGTAAATTACAACTCCAACTTTTTGTATGTATGTATGTGTTGCAACAATAATTCATTTTTGTTTCAGCCTTAAAATTGTGCATTTCTGCCACATTGCAAGAAATGTCGTAAGTATTTTGCCAAAATGATAAGAAATCCTTTTTTAATTAATTTAATTACATTTTTTGTGAACATCATTTTTGTTGTGAAATTGAATGTCCTGTTAAAGTCTATATTAATACTTTTTTTTAAATGAAGTTGCTACAACTGTGCGCTTAACTGCTAACGGCGTATAATAATTTCCATTAATTAAGTACAATTAATTCCTTCTAATAGCTTTTTAAGTTTTTTGTGCCATTTGCTACAATGAAATCTCAGTATGCGGTGAATAAAAATAAATTTTATATTTTAACTATAACTTTTTCATTCATTCTAGTTTCTTTCTTATAAATTTTGTGAATAAAAATATTTTTATAATCATTTTTAATGTTTTTAAAAAATTAAAAACAAAAATTATGACATTAAAATTATGCGAATTTCCAGTTGGTGTAAAAAAATTTATAAAATTTGATCGTATCTTAAATAAATGTAAAATATCTTGAGATGATGTGGTATGTGGGTCAATTCTTAATCGTTATTAGAAAGATGTGATTTAGTTATTCAAACCAAATAGTATCCATCTTCTGTATTAAAATACTGGTTTTCTTATTCTTTTATTCGCTGTAGAAACTTTCTTGTATGGAAGTTATATCCTGCGAGCATATATTTCTATAGGACAGAGTGGGCTGAAAAATCGGAGGCCTTTAAATACACATGTCAAAAAAAAACTATAAAACTCTGTAAACTCCTGACTCACGACTAGGGTGAACGAGTCGGTTTTCCAACCGGTTTTTTGGTTTAAGTGCTGTCGATTTTTTCAAAGTTTTCATTTTACGAATGTCGAATAAACCGGTTAAAAAAAAACAGTTTTCAAAATAACATTTTATTAATAATCATAAAGTAATTTCTTGTTATGTTTCATAAATATAGTTAAGGTTAAATTTAAATTAATTCTATAAGTTTACACAAATATTAAAGTGATAATTTTATTTTGTATGAAATTCGCATATTAATGGAATTAGTCTTTTTTCTCTTGTAACACATTCTTTCAAGCAACTTAAATATTTTAGGGATTTTCATTAATTTTTATAAGGAATAGTATTTGAAAGAGGTCTAGCTACATAATAGATTTCGAGAAAAATTAATCTATAATTTGTGTATATATAATATAAAATTTAGTCTCTTTTTTTATTAATATTTTTTTACCTTAACTAAAATTTGTTTCTTAAAATAATTATACTTAATAAATTTTAACTTGAATATAATACGATTTGTTTAGATTTTTAGATAAATATTTACTTCTTCAAAAAATTTCGGAATTTCAAAAATAGTAATTGTTTTTTTTTTTTAATTTCAACTATTCAAACTATTCAAACACCCGGCTTACAAAAATTTAATACGTTATGTCACTTCTACAATTTATATTGAACAAGAACTTCGCGGAGTTGCAAACCGAAATTTCTAGATTCAAAAATTAAAAATACTCAAACATTACTATTAGAAAAATAAGAAGTACCATTTTATCCTTTATTTGTTCTCACTCCCTTCAGGATGTGTTTTAAACAACATTTTGCTTCCTAAAATTTATTAATAAAAAAATTAGTTCTGTTTTGCGATTTTTTACTTTAATCCGAAACATTAGATAATACATTATACATTTTTCCTACTTTATATATTAATTAGGTTTTTTTTTAATTTTATCGTCTTGGTTTTGATCGAATTTTCTATTTTCAATCACTAGTGTCTTTCTGATATTTTTGGTAATCGAAGGCAAAATTAATGCAAAACTTTTTTGGGAAATATAACATCGAATTGTTCGGAGATACATTTGAAAAATTCTTGAATAGCAATTGAATTACAGAAATTTTCATTAAGGATTCATTCAAGAAAATTTGTCTTTTTTTTTATTTTTAATATTTGTACTCCATCTTCCTAGATGAGTCATTCCATTTAAAACCAAACAGCTGATATCGTTGCCACATTCGACTTTAATAATATCTGATACACATATATATATTAATATAGCAATTTGAAATTGTTAAATAACCCAAATTTGTAGAAAATTGTCCACATTAAATAAATAATATATTTCAAAGTATTTAGGATACAGATTTCTTTGCGGTCTCATATTAAAAGTATCAAAATTGTCTTTAATATGTCGTACATCATTACTTTTCTTCGACATTAAAATGGATCATGTCCCGAGTTTTAAATAAAAGTATTTTTTAAATTAAAATATATATAAATATATATGTATATATATATATATATATATATATATATATATATATATATATGTTTTGTATACCCTTGGTAAGAGGCATGCTGGGACTAAATACAAATTTCACGGTGCTACATAATTAGAAAAGTTGAAAACACTTGGAACGTAGCATTGTGTAGTTTGTAGGTATGGGTAAGTAAATTATTATACCATTTTTAGAATTTTCAATCCCAAAATCGGGAGTTATATATAAAAAAAAAACGATTTTTCGGACTTCGCGGCCTTAAAATTTTTATCTTGAATACCTGTTATCCAATTTAAGTTTTTGAAATGGAATTAGAAAGAAAAGATTTTGTCCCTTTTTAAAAATTATATACACAAATCTGTCTGTATCTACAAATCTGTCTACATCTACAAACTACGCTATGTTATATTCCAAGAGTTTTTTCACTTTAGTACCGTGTTATTTATTTTAATTTGTGTTTTTTCTATCATGAAATAAATCTGATAAAGAAATTCATAATTCTGAATTAATGTGAAGTAAATTTCAAATCTATAGACGTGATAGAGTGAGTAAAGAAGGTGGGGGAGTTTTGATTTCTATCTCAACTCTTTTTCCTTCAGAAGAAATAATTCTTAACAGTGATCAAAATATTGAATTTATCACCGTATGTGTTAAAGACAAATTTAGAACAATTTTTATAACTTGCTCTTATATTCCTCCTGCGTCAAATATTCAAATTTATGAACAACATGCAAACGCGATAAAATTTGTAGCTAATCAATCCAAACATGGAGACTCCATAATTGTTCTTGGTGACTTTAATATTCCAAATATTAAATGGTACGGAACTCCTGATTCGCGCTATTTAAGCCCATCAATAAGATCGGAAACATCTATTGAATTACTGGATGCTATTGCTGATTTAGGACTATTCCAAATAAACAACATAGTAAACAAGCTTGGCAAATTACTTGTGTTCGATAAACTCGGATTTTCTCCTGTTCTCCTTAAATGGATTTCCAAATATCTTAAAAATAGATGCCAATGTGTATTATTCAGAGAATGTACATCAAAAACTATTCCTGTTTTATCTGGTGTTCCATAAGGTAGTCATCTCGGCCCCTTATTATTCCTAATATTTATAAATGATTTACCAGCTTGCATTAAGAATTCTAGAATATTAATGTATGCTGATGATGTAAAGCTGTTCCATAGCTTTAACTGTTCCTATCAATATTCCTTACTCCAATCAGATCTTGACAATCTTTATGATTGGTGTATGAATCTAATGGATCTGAATTTAATAAAGTGTAAACACATGATGTTCTACAGAAGAAGTCCAGTACTCTGTAGATACACAATAAATGAATATCAACTTGATCTAGTCGAAGAATTTCTTGATCTAGGTGTGTTGCTTGATTGTAAACTATCCATTAAGTCCCACGTTTCGCAAATCGTTAATAAGGCAAAAGGAGTTCTAGGTTTCCTCACGCGCTGGGGAAGAGCGTTTGATGATCCTTACGTTTTCAAGCAATTATTCATATCTCTTGTAAGACCTTCCGTGGTCTGGGATCCTCAATACGAAGTTCATATAAAGAAAATTGAATCGGTCCATAAACGATTTCTCTTATTTTGTCTTCGTAATCTTCCATGGAATCCTAATAATAATTTACCATCATAAGAAAGTCGATTACAGCTTATTGATCTACCTACTCTTGAAAGTAGGAGAAAATATATGAATATTTCATTTGTAATTAATTTATTAAACGGTTCAATTAATTCTGAGTTCCTGCTTCGTAAGATCGAATTCGTAATCCCAAATCGTCCAACTAGAAATTATACTCCTTTAAAAATAAAATATTTTCGAACCAATTATGCCAACTTTGATCCCATGAGAAGTAATTATATGCAATCAATTCAACAGTTCTTAGCCATATATATATTAAATCCAATCCGCATTAAGAGGAGTATTTTTAACTTAGTTAAATAATAAGTTTTTGTTATTGAATGATTACGAAAATATTTTATTGTAAATAGCTTTAAGAATAATATATATGCTAGCCTGTAAGAAATTGTAATTTCATTGGCTATTAAATAAATAAATAAATGATCAAACACCAATTGCTTTGATAAGATTTTTTTTGTGTCAGTCTTTGTTTCGATGAGTATAACGATTCTACTGAATATCATTAAATTCGGAGAGGCAAAGTCCAAATTTGTAATTTTTCGTGTTGATTTTAAATGGAATGACTCAGATGTAAAAAGATCAAAACCATACGTGAAAAATAGAGGAAGAGAAACATTTTAACAACTTAACTTACTTTGCGTCTTTAAAATATAAATGGCATTTGCCACCATCCATTAAATACTGAAACACCTGAAAAATTATTGACACATTTAACAATAAATATATATGACATAAAATAATACATTTGCATACAAATGTCAATTACTGTCATAATTAAGAATTGTTAATTAAGAAATCCATTTTGCACTCAAGAGCTCTTGTGTTCACGAAAGAGACCATCAACCAAAACAAATTTATACAGAAATGTATATTGGGGTTATAATTTGCAATTTTTGCAAATATTCATAGCAAGGCCTTGTAGAACATTGAAAGGTTTAAAGGAAAGTGATATTAGCTTTTCACGATCGTTAAAAAATTTCACACACCAAACGTAGTGAAATATTTTTATTATTGTTTTGGAATTTAAAATATTGTAATTGGCACCAAATTGCATAAGTTGCATAAGTTGTCATTGATATAAAATCGTGTTCCTGTTCAATCTCTATTAAACAGCAATATAAATATAAAATTTATAAACAAAATAATTTACTTATTTTTTCTAATTTTAACGGTATTTTCCTCCATGTATTAAATATCTTGACATTTTATAATGCAAATTGCAATGCAACATCATTTCGAAGCTATTTGCTACAGACTATGTCCAAAAATGCGCTAAATTAGCTGGTAGTAAAATGTTTATATTTAGTTCAATAATCGATAAGTCCTAAGTAATTTCCTATAAAAAGATTGACCATATCGCAATGTTTTCCTTATTCAAGTGGAAAAATACATAAAATAAAGTATTTTTAATCTATACGATATTCCACCATTTAAATATTTTGAACTGTAGATAAAAAATATAAAAATAAAAATATTGAAAAAATATTTAAAAGCATTTAAGAAATCGTGACCGGTGAGTGAAGTTTTTTATCTGAATTGCTTTCAAAAAGTGGGATTTATTATTTGGACAATATTGGGTATAAGGTAGAGCTATGGTGTTTTGAAGTCTAAAAATAGTTATAACCCTAATTTATATATTTACTATAATTGATTTGAATATTTTTAAACAAACGTCGGATTTATAGCCAATTAAATTTACTGTGTAATTAAATATCTGTACAAAATTAACCAAAATTGACCATTTCATCTTCAACCAGAATTATTTGTGCAACTAAGTTCAGTTCAAAAGATCCTTTATGTCTTATTTCTGGTTTTATTAATTACAATAATAGTATTCAGAAAGTACTAAAACACTTTAAAATAGAAAATAATTTGATTTTCTCCTATAAATTTGATAGATTGTATTTAGATTTTCGGAAGTGTGCCTTATATTTTACCTATGGTTAATTAAGGACCGATCAGCATGAAATTTAATACTATGATGACTGCTTTTATAAAAAATATTTTTTATCTATATGGAATTAATATACTAATTTATTTATTTAAGCTTATGTATATGGAATTTATTTTTGCCAACTTTTATAGAACTAGGAATATATTTAAGGTATTTATGAGCATTAAAATCGTAATCCGAAAGGATATTTGTTTGGGTGCTAGGTGTAAAAATAGACTAATCATTATTAATTTAATCCTGTGCTAAAACAATAATTCTTATAAAATTTTATTACGATTTCTTCTTGTAGTTATTTTGGCCAAAAAGCCAGTCAGACAGGTGGATACATCGATAAATCGTCTCAGAAGATGATTTTGAGTCGAACGGTTAATTTAAGGTAGAGGTACGAGGATTTGTTCTGTTACAAACATCAGGTGTAGAGTATTGGAAGTACACAACATATATTTGAAATTTATAAAATGTAGATACTAGCAAGATAATAGGCTAAATCCAACCTGTGTCATTAAGATTTCTGATATAGTCGCTTTGTCTTGATTCTGTTTTCTCAGAAATATTTAGTGCTTAATAAGTATTTCCCAAGGATTTTGGGCTGGATTTTCAAATATAAAATAAAGGACTGATTTCTATTTTCGTAGTCTTCACAGTTTCTACAGTTTTCTTTCGATCTAGTGTACTAACATGTTTACCAACCCGTTAACATTACCATCAGTATCGAAATGTTTTCTGGTTAAAATTAAAAAGTTTTGTAGAACACCAAGTTTCCTCGAAATTCCTGCATTCATTTGTTTCACTTTATTTACATTTGTAATATTAAAAAAAGCAAAATAGGTCGGGGGTCTGCGGGAAATGACAAATTTTTGAAAGACCAGTCAAGAAAAAGTTTGAAAGAAACAAAGGGTATTAAAATAGCAGGTATCAAAATACAGCTCCAATTAAGAAAAAACTGCATACTGAAGAAAAATGTGAATGCAATTAATGGGAGAGGAACTTACTATCTCAATTTAATGTTTCCATCTACTATAATACATTAAATGGGAATTTTTTTTCTTTCAAATTAACTTCAGATTACACGTTTTTTTTTTATCTGAAAAAAAAAACAAAGCACAAATATGTAAATTTCACTATATGTTAATTAATAGGTAAATTATGGGACTAAAAATAAGTATTTAATAGTACTTTTTTTCTATCGATAACACAACATGAAATGTAGAGCAGTTCATCTGATAGAATTCAATCTGTAAAAGTTATAAGTCTATTACTCTTATTCATAATCTGAATTAAATATTTCCTTAAATTAAATTAAACATTTCCTTTCCTCTGACTTTTTTTCTATATATATATTATATTCATATGTTGCCAACTAGATGTGTTTGACTAGGTAATAAATATTGTTACGAAAATTTGTTTTATATATTCTTCTCAGTAAAATGATAAAGAAAGCTTTTTGTTAATTTGTTTATGTCCCAGTTGTCTAAATCCTAAAGAAATCGTTGAAGATGTCTTGATGATTTGACATAGACCTCGACGACAGTTTCAAACAAATATTTTTGAACGCTAAAATCCTGCAAGATAACCAGATCCAGATTGCACATTGGGTTCGCCCTCAACGAAACTTGGCATTAACTAAACTAGCAAGTTTTAGTGTTAATTATTCGTATAGTTAATGTATTTTGTTTTTTAAAATTTGAAAAAATCTATATATTTTGTATTGTATGAATGGGAATTTTTATAACTTACTACACCATAGGAGTTTGGAGTAATATGTGTTTATGCTAATGTTTATAACGTATAAATAAATTGGTACAGCACTCACCTAAAAGCATAATGTTCAATTTAAAACCACTTCCTGAGTCGTGATAACGATGTTCGCCCTTCCCTCTGGTTGGTTTTCAATGTAAACCAAACTTTTAAGATATCTTTATAAAATTAAGCAAATTTATTTATTATTATTTTATTATCTTAGGATCGGTTCAGATGCCATTACGAAATATGATTTTAAGTTCTTAAATGGCTTAAATTAATCATGATTTAAATAAAATTTCGCAAAGCTAAGTTTTTTATAAGTGTATGTATGTATATAAATGTGGCAAATTTCATGAAAAGCGGCCAATAATTTAGCATAGCTCCCATATAAGCTCACTTCTGAAAATCACTTTAACGAAAGTCGAAAAAATATTTACAAATTTAGTGGTTATCTTTAACTGACCATCGCCTTTATGTAATAGCTCCCTGTGTGGGTAACAATAATATGCATAAAAGTTATATAAATGATACTATGATGATAATATTATGCACACAAATTTGAAAAATGCATAAAAAATAGTAAAAAAAGTACATATTTTTTCATAGTATTAGGAAAACAAGCATATTCTTTCGTATATACATAAATGCGCTTAGACTCAAAAAATGTCGGCACATAAAAAGGCCAAAATATACTTTTTCTCTTTCTAAGTCGAATAAGTTTTTTTGAAATTTATTAAGAAACAATACATTAAAATAATGTGATTGCATTTAAATCAGTCATAAGTTTAATATAGAAATTAAAAATTTTCAGAAATATTACATGCAATGATATTTTTTAACTTTCAAAATTATGATGTTAAAAAAAAAACAAAATATAGCAAAAAATTCTTAACTCCGCCTCGCATATGGGTCAGTAAAGCATAAACTAAAAAAGTAATTATCGAGTTACAGAGAGAAAAGTCTTCACTTTCCAGTCATGTTATTTTTCTTCCCTTTTTTTTTTGCAAAAAAAATAGTTCTCAAATATTGACTTTTTGCCAAGTTTTAACCATAATTAAAAAAAAATCGAGAAAGAAAGTTATAGTCGGTCAAGATCGACTATACAATACCCTACACCAAAAAATTCGGTAGGGACATATATTACACTGGCCACAGGTGTAAATGTAAAATAATATATACAAATACAAAATAACGCATTGATACTAACATCTAGATGATTTTATGTACTTTACGGCGATTCCTAGAAGTGGCTTTAAATGGGAGCTATGGTAAATTCTGGAACGAATCTCATAAAATTTAGCAATGTTGTTTCTACTTATATAAAACTTATTAGTGTTGAATATTAACTTGATACTAACATTCGTATAAGATTTATGCACATTAAAGTGATTTTACGAATAGGGGTTTATATGGGAGCTATGGTCAATTGTGAATCGATCTTCGTAAAATTTGGTACAAAGATTGATACTTTGTACAGAAATTCATTAAAATATTCTTATTTTGAGGCATTTTTGATTGTTTAAACTCTATTCCGGGGGGACATTTGTATGTGGGCTAGACCAAATAATGGACCGATCAAAACCAATTTGAATAAGCTTCGTCCTTGTATCATAAAAGTCCCACGTACCAAATTGTATTGCATTATCTTTAAAATTGGGACCCGTACTTTATGCACAAAGTATACATGGACAGCTAGTCAGATGGTCGGTTAGGCATCGTTAGATCGAATGAAAAATTTTTTTTGAGTCGATTGGTATACCTTAAGGTGGATGTTGAATAACTTTTTCTATGCGTTACAAACATCAGCACAAAAGCTGATGGTATAAAATTTAGTTGCTGCTGAGATTTGAACCCAGGCCACCAACTCCATTTTTCCATGTTGAATAGGGAAGAGCGCTAACCACTTCAGCTGCAGAAATCTCTTGTTATTAACGGCTTAAATTATGTTTTACTCATCTGGTCGTAAATTATATTTTAAAATAGATATTGAAGACATTTGTTCTGTAGTATGGAGTTTGTTAAATTATTTTACAAATTAAGTACTGCTTAAAAACTTACTTATGGCCAACTAATTGCTGGCACTAAGGAGACTACGTTTAAAACCAAATTTAGAGAATCAGAACTTAAAAATAATTGTTAAACGTTAATCGTGTCTGCGGTAATTTTCTTTGATTGTAAAGACAAGCTTTTTCAATATCTTTTGTTGCTTATTTTATAAAAATTAACAATATTCAAAATAGACTATTGTGATTTGGTGGGAACCTGCACTTTGTTTCAAAAACTTAAATTTCTATACAAAGCAAATAAACAACGGAGTCGTGGGCGTTTATTTTCATTTTTTTTGTGAAATCAAACATAAGTTTTTAACACTTAGTTTAGCGATTTAAACTCTTCTAACTAATTTGAATTCTAAATGCATTTGCTTCGAAAAAACACTATTGAATATCTATAGAAAATCGACGGAATGTTTGTTAAACAAATTACAAAAACGACTATTTATAATTGGAATAAATTAACATGAAATCAACTGGAAATAAATTAAACTAAAACTTTATAATGAATTAATAATGTTCGTCTATATATTTGTATATTTATCCACTTTGATTGTATTAATATTTTACAGACAATAAATGTTTGGTGTGTGCTGTTAAATACCTTTTTTCCAAATATTAATTGTCTAATATTAGTAATTATAAGTACTACGTACACATGATACTTGTACCTGTTGTAGTCATTAGGGTATCCAAATTGTTCGATTTTTTCATTGTTCGTACAAAACGAATAATTTAAATAAGGCATTTTGGTTTATTCCAATTATTCCATTATGCAATAAATATTACTCGAATTGCTCGAATAATTCAAAATATAAAATGAAACTATTTAATTTTGGAAAGTTTTACAAAATTTTATTGTAAAAAGAAAACAAAAATAAATTAAAAGTAAATAATTTTTAATAAAGTTAAATTAGGAATTCTTTAACATAATGCATAGATATCAACATGTGTTAATTCCAAAAATATGTACATTTAAGAAACTGACTTATTTCGTTTCTTTAGTTTTTATAAAATTTGACTTTGAAAAGGCTTTTCGCTAATTATTGAAGTTAATATTGCATTCAAGAGCATTTTCGACTTATCTGATCTCTTCTTCGTTCTGTGTATATATAAAAAATCGTCCATACCCTACATCACCATAGGTGGTTGGGGTATGCGTCTGTGCTGATGTTTGTAACGCATAGAAAATGTCATGCTACACCCACCTTAAAATATACCAATCGTGTTCGGTCCATTATTTTACATAGCCCCCATACAAATAAAGGAATAAAGTTCAAGAATGCCTTAAAAATAAGAATATTTTAATGGAACAATCGACCATAGCTCCCATATAAACCCCACTTCCGCAGATCACTTTAACGTGCATAAATCCTATACGAAAGTTAGTATCGAGTTAATATTAGATACAAATAAGTTTTATCTAAGTAGAACAACATTCCTAAATTTTATGAGATTTGTTCCGTAATTTACCATAGCTCCCATATAAACCCACTTCCAGGAATCGCCATAAAGTGCATAAAATCATTTAGATGTTAGTATCAATGCATTTTCTGTATTTGTAAATTTTATTCTATATTTAGTAGAATTGGTCACAGATATAAGTCCCCTTACCGAATATTAATGCTGGTACATAATGGTGTAGTATAGTCGTCCTTGACCGACTGTATCATTCTTTCTCGTTTGTATTAGAGTTGTATAAGGAAATTGCTCTCAGGACATAGAGGAACAATATCACCTTAACATTCATCACCTTAACAGTTAGTATCAAGTTAATTTTCTACACAAATAAGTTTTATGTAAGTCGAAACAGCATTGCCAAATTATATGAGAATGGTCCATAATTTACTATAGCTTCCATATAAACCCATTTCCAGAAATCGCCCTAAAGTGCATAAAATCATATAGATGTTAGTAACAACGCATTATTCTGTATTTGTATATTTTATTTTACGTTTAGTAAAATTGGCCACAGATGTAATATAAATCCCCTTCCTGAATGTTTATGCTTGTACACAATGGTGTAGGGAAGCACACAGTCGGTCTTGACTGACTATATCTTTCTTTTTTGTTTTTTCTTGAACTTTATAAATTTTGTAAATTTTTAATTGTTCCATTCAGCTCCAGTGGTAAGTCACCATTCGATGCTTCAAAACATTCCTCTATCTCCATAGGTTCATACGATTCATTTCGCACAGCTTCTCTACCAAATATTCTTCAAGACGTTAGATAAAGATGTCCATCGATGTTGAACACCTTGTGTTAGTCTTTCTTGATGCAAAACACCAGAGTGCGATCTTTTCTCTTTATTATTACATTTATTGAAAATTTCGCAACTTTACTCATGCGATCAATAACATCACTTATAGAAAAAATATCAAATGTTAGAAGAAAAGTCTTTTTTATTTTTACTTCTTAATGTTCGAAATTAAAATATTTAAATGAGTGAATTTTAGAATTATAACTTTTTGCTGTAACGCTTTTGTATTTATAAAAAGAGTTATCTTATCACTCATCTGCTTTTATTGAATTGCGACCTTTATTTTTATTAATTTGGCAGGTTTCCGAAATATTAGGTTTTACTTTTCTTTTAAAAATAATCAATATAATTCCATATTTGAGTTGTGTAAATAACAAGAAAATATTTAAATTAAAAAATTAAAAATGAAATAGTTGCAAAGCATTATATATTTACACAAATAGTAAAAAATAAAAAATGATAATAAATAATATTAAAAAAAAAAAATTGCTCGATTTCTTTCAATATTTAACATCAGAATATTCGAAGTATTCGCTATTAGAAGAGGCGCACTTTTAAATTCTTCGAGCAATTATTCGTATTAAATTATTTGACTGAACATTATTCGAATGGATAACCTAGTAGTCATACTCAAGAAATGGGTTATAAATTTTGTTAATTTTTTTCCATTAAAATTCAAATGTTTAGAATACAAATTAGGTAGTATTGTAGACATTTCTACTAATAAAGATAAAACAAACCAACTTGTTTTATGTAAATTAAAAGTTTCATGAAGATTTAAATTTTAGAATAACTAGTTTTAAATTAAAATCACTCAATGTTTATAATGCAGATGGAAAATTTTTGGTGGCTCCAAGCCATTAATCTGAGCATTGAATTTCAATTTAGATTTTTTTTTATTTTTTTATTGACTAAATCTTTATTAATAAAAATAAAGGATGTGCGAATAAATATTATATAGAAATTAAAAATACGGACGGAAATTATTTTTAATTATTTTCCAGAATTAAGATAAAAAGTCAAGTGAAAAATACAAAATGTTGTTGGCATTTTTATCATAATTTTTATTAATAAGTTACACATTTTATGTGTTTCAATTTTTGTAAACGATTAATTTTTATACGTTTCCACTTTTAATAATTCTGCAAAAGATTTATGTTGTAGTACATATTATTAAGCAGTTGTAATTTATATATGTAAGAGCCTATATATTTCATAAAAAAAAGTACCATTAAATTTCGTTTATTCCATAATTCATTATCCCTCTATTAACTCACATAATAACATTAAATTGCCACTCTTGAAAAATATTGCTATTAAACACATTAAACGCATTATTTTTTTTTTTTTGTTTTTATTTAAGATTAAAATTGCCGAATAAATGAAACTAACACGGGAAAAACATCTTGAAGATACACAAACAATGTTGCATGATTTATATGCGTGCTATTTTGTTGCCAGTATTATTGCTATTGCTGAAGCTGCTGATGGTTTTGTTATTGATGTTGCTTTTGTTTTCCTTATAATTTAATAATTTAATAGCACATACAGGCCCATTTTGAAGACATTAAAAAAAGTATACAATATAAATGATTCCTGTCAGAATGAAACCAAAAACAAGAATAATAATATTTATTATAAAAAATATACAGAAAAGTATAAAATAAGAAAAATAAAGTAAACAAACAAATAAATCTGTAACAATTTGATACCCTATATTATATTCAGCCGCAATGCGATACAATAGAGTTTAAATGTCTTAAAACCGGACAAAACAAAAATAATAATTTTAGAATCTTAATAATTTATTAAGAAAATTTATATTAAAAAACAAATCTAGAAAACTCTTCTTAAATGAAAAATTTATAAGAACATGGCTACATATAAAATCCTTATATATATATTATAAAAATGAAGTGTAAGTTTGTTTGTTTATTTGTTTGTTTGTGCAACAATCATTTTCACGAAATTTGACACACACATAGTACCAGTACCGAAAGTGGTTCTAGGCTAGGTTAAAACTCGATTAGAAGTTACGACCACATTTTACGCCTACTTTAAAAGGAATCTGTTTTTCAATTTTACACATTATCAATGTAGCTATTTACATGAAATTTGACGCACAGGAGAATTTTAGAGGCTACGTTGAATCTTGATCGGATGTCACGCCCACTTTTTTAAAACTCTCAAACGGCTGAATCGATCTACTCAAAATTTTCACAGTATTATTCTGTGTGTTCCAAAATTCAAATAAGATATTTTATTTTTCTGTCGGAGCAGGGGGAGTGGTAACCCCCATAGAAAGCAACTATTCATTATGGTATAGCTAAGGAACTATTGCGGTGAAAGTATTAGTTATCGCATCAAATGAAGTAGTGAAGTGTACCGGGAAAATCTAGTGTAAAATAAAATCTTATTTAGATGTGTAAAGTATATAAAAGTATATGTATACTCACAAAAATATCAACCAAAATATCAACTTCTTAAAGATTTAACTGAACTGAAAACGTGATGTATCTTTGCGCAAGTTACTCAAACTATAAAAATATTATAAGGATTGAAACTATTATAAAATTTTCTTAATAGGTTGTGCGAAACAATAAAATATGAAAAGAAAAGATATAAGGTGCAATTGGTTTCAAATTATGGAGTATCCTTGATGATGAAAATAAAGATGATTTTGTTGACAGTGATGTATTGACAACAGTGTGAATATATATATATCTTTTTTTTTGCCAAGGCTGTTGTCATTAAAATTATTCCTTTTTAAAGCTACTCGTTTTAAATGTTTTTAAAATTCACACACACAAAATACAAGTTTTTAATTTTTTTTTACCGCAAACTGACCTAGTGTGAGTTTGTGGACCCCATCTGTCAACTCATGGTAATCAAAAGTGGCAAAATTTAAGAACAAAAAGGTATAACAATGAAATAAAAAACAGAAATAACTTTTTAAATTGTACTTTTTATAATTTTATAAAGGTTAAAATCGGCTTTGTTTTATCAATTGAGCTTTTAAATGTTTTTTTTTATATTTTTGTTCAAAATGATTTCTTTACAAAAATACGTTGACGTTTTTATCTTATCATTTTTAACCTACAAGTTCTGAGGTTGATTATAATTATTACATTACTTGTCCTTTGTGAGGACATAAAAGTCAGTTTTAAAAATTTGAAATACACACCCAAAATTTTGAGATGCTAAAAAACTAGAAATGACCCCTTATAGTGAAGGATAGATGAATGTGCTAATGAAATATTCTAAATATTTATACAAAATCAATTGAGCTGGGAACTTATTTTATATTATTTTTTCAATTTATCTGAAAATACTTTGGGGTAAAAAAAGAAAAGAAAACTTTGGAACATCATAAAAAAAGTTTACGTACCAGAGAATAATCCTTTGGAGGATTTACTACACTTAAACACTTACTTTAAATATTCTATTAAATATGTAAAATAAGGAAAAAAATCAATAATTTTTAAAAAAAGTTATACCAGATTTCCTGAAATTTCTAAAAAAAGGCTTAAACACGAAAAAATTATTAATCAATGAAAGAAAACATTTTTATTTTATTACATTTGCACTTCCTTTGAACAAAAAAATAAAACTTAATGGATAAAACTCCCGCAAGGATCACAAAATTGAACTTTGCTCCTTTTGTACTTCATAAAAGTCATGTCGCTGCAAAATATATTACTGTACTAGCTCGGTATCTTAATTTTAAGAAAAAATATATAAATATATAAAAAAACGGTATTGAAATTACCGTAAATTATTTAGTTTTACATCCTTTGTAAAATAGGCAACACAAAAAAGTACATGATAAGAAATTATAATTTCTGCGTTCATAATTGTAAAAATACCTTAAAATTTAATTTAATTTGAAATAAAACATAATAAGCAATAAAACTTGATAAAGTATTAAATGCTTTGGTTCATAAGTAGCATTTAAAATAAGTTTAAAATATGACGTCGTCGATTCGACGAAGTGTAGCCTTTACGCAATAAAAGTAAGTGTAGCCTTGTAGGGTTAAGATGAAGCAAATTTTTATTTGGAACCACATTTCTCCTCCAAACAAACAGGCTACCCTAAAGTATAATTGTAATGATAATAATAATAATAATAATAATAATAATAATAATAATAATAATAAGAATAATACTAATAATTGTAAATTTTGATGCCATTTTTTCTTTAATTTTAAATTTTTAAATATATTGGATCTTACTATTCTCACAATTCGGACGTGTTATTTAAATAGCTCCTCAAAAAAGCAATAAATGTATGTAAAAAAGTTTTATAAAAGATCCATTTTAATATATTTAAGATCTAAAAACAAAAACCAGAAATATTGAAGAATAAGATTGTGAAATCAAGTATTTATTTAACCAACATTTAAAGTTAAACATAAATAAATAAATGTCTATATAAACTAAACAAAACAAACGAAAACAAAATAAAAAAATAACACAAAGTTAATTTCTCTTAAAATAATAAATCAGATAATATACGAAAGCAACTAATTAAGTAATACTCTTAATAACAAATAAATAAACACAACATAAAAGCAACCAAAAACAAATAAACAAAAACAACAAACAAGCAAAATGAGTCAATCAAAAGATGAATCTATCCTCAATTTCCAAGAATATAACAGCAGTTCAAGATCAAGAGAATCACCAGAAATGCCAAAAAATACTTCAGCGCAAAAACGTTTTAGAGAGTTGCACAATTCGTTCGTAAATAATGTGTGTAAAACTCCTCGTCTTACTAATACCGAATCGCCTCTAAGTTTATTACTACAATGGATAAACGTTTTGATAAACTTACAAAGCAATTACTAGATATGATAACAATCAAATTTAAAGAGTGCAAAAATGAACTCTTAAGTGAAATTGATAAGAGACTAAATATAATTCGTGAAGACCAAATGACAATAAATGAAAGAGTGACTTATTTGGAAACTGTTGCTATTAGTGAAATCAAACAGAGTTTAAATAAATTGGAAAAAGAAAATATAGAAATAAACAACATTAAAAATGAGATAAATGAGATTAAAAGTAAACAATTGAAGCAAGAAAACTCTGTAGTAGCCAGTAGTACACGAATACGTGGTAGACCTTATTTCAATAATGAAAACTTATTTAAAATTTTCACTAATATTTGTGAAAGTTTAAATATATCAAACCCTCAGGTTGAAAAAATATATAGGCTACGAAAAATATATAGAGAAAATAAACCTTACTCACCGAATGATGAAGTTGTAGTTGTTAAATTGTTTTCTCCATATGAAAAAAATTTCATTTTAAAAAAAGTTTAGAGGCCGGTTTTGATAGTGTTGAGCCAATCTCTGTGAATGAAAATCTAACACCACATAATCACAAAATACTTCATGCTGCTTTAAAATTGATAGCTGACGGGAGGATCAAAACTGCGTATACTTTGTGAGGTTTGGCATACATTAAAAAACTGGATTCTGACGTCCCAAGTATGATTGAATGTTTAGATGACTTAAATCAGCTTTTTCATGACTAGCATATCTAATCTATTTTTCATTAGACTACCCTGCAGATTACAACCTATTTCCTTTGATTATTTAATTCTTAACTTATTTCAATATATGATCAATTATTCCTTAAATACAAGCTTTTATGTCACCTTTATTTATAACATATATGTAATTAAATTTATGCCAATTTTTGTCGTGTTTAAGACAATAATATATTATTTAAGCGTTGCTGGTAGGGTCCTTATTATCTTTATTATCAGACTTGAACTCTATTGGAGGTAATAGAATAAATTTTAAAGACGTAACAACTAGCACGGTAAAAATTCTTGTTAGAAGAAGAAATGGCTTAAAGATATGCCATATTAACGCACAAAGCCTTTCAAGAAAAACTGATGAATTTAGATTAATTTTCGAGGACTCTGGTGTAAACAAAATTTGTGTCTCTGAGACTTGGTTTAGCGATTCAATAACTGACTCCCTGGTTTCGATGAAAGGCTATAACTTATATAGAAATGATAGATCAGACAAATATGGTGGAGTGGCAATCTATGTCGAAAAAGGAATACCCTGTATATTTAAGTGTAAGAGCTATGACAAAATTATGGTAAATAATAAAGTCGAGTATCTATTTTTCGAAATATGTATTGGCGGAGGAAAAATTCTTATTGGTAGTGTTTATAGGCCTAGGAATAATATTGATTTCAATCACTTCTATAAGGTACTCGAAGATCTAACAGCATTCTATACTGATGTCGTTATAGCTGGAGATTTTAACTCAAATCTGTTAATTGATACAAGCTTAGCACTGAATATGAATTCATTTAATCTTGGTCCTGTAAATATTATCGTTCCTACTCATTCAACATCAACAAACAACACGTTGATCGATTTATTTTTCGTATCTGATAAATCAACAGTTTTGATGTATGACCAGTTACTTGCATCCTGTTTCTCAAAACACGATCTAATATTCATGAATTATGACGTTCTAATCCATGCATCTAACAACACAATTGAGTTTCGAAATTTTAAACGTATTGATAATGTCAGATTAGTTGATGAGTTTACCAGAATAGATTGGAATTGCATTTACCTCATGTCATTTGTAAATGATCAATTGGCCTTTTTAGAGCGAAACATTGCAAATTTATTCAATATAGTTGTACCTCTTCAATCAAAGAAAGTTAACAACCGTCAAAAGCCTTGGTTTACAATGCAAATCAAGCGCCTTATAGTAGATAGAAACTCAGCTTAATCCAGATAGAAGTGTTACAGAACAGGTGACCTATATAACGTCTTTCGTATAGCTAGGAAAAAAGTAGTAAAAACAATTAGAGCCGCAAAGACTAAATATTTTTCTGAAAAATTTACTAATTTAATCGATACAAAGAAAACTTGGAAAACTATTAAGGAAGTTGGTATAGGAAATAATAAAAAGCAGTAGTGTAATAGTGGTATAGCAGATCCAAATAAATTAAATGGAAGTTTAGTAATCATCGTGTCGATAATCATCCTGATAGTATGTTCGACTTTGAGTGCGTAAGTCAATTGGATGTTCTGAAAAGCTGTCTGTCCATAAAATCTAATGCCACTGGTGTTGATGACATTCATCCGACTTTCTTCAAAATTCTTCTAAAATCACTTCTACCATTAATCAAATTTATTTTTAACAAAATTATTATGACATGCGTTTACCCACTAAGATGGAAGCAAGCTAAAATACTTCCACTATCAAAATCGTCCAATGAATATCGGCCCATAGCTATACTACCATATCTGTCAAAAGCATTTGAAAAACTTATACAAACAAATAAATCGGTATTTATGTAATAATAACAATCTGATTTCCGAGCGAAACATAGTTGCATTACTGCGTTAACTGATGTAGCCGAGGTTATTAGACATGAAGTTTATAATGAATGTGTTGATTTGTTGGTGTTACTGGATCATTCAAAAGCCTTTGATACTGTAGATCGTACGATATTGATTCAAAAACTTGAAAAGTTTATGCATTTCTCCTTCACTTCCTGTAAACTTATTGCTTCATATCTTGAAAATCGAACACAACGTGTTGAAATCAATACCTCATCAACATCACTTTTTCTTCCACTTATTAGGGGTGTACCACAGGGATTCATTCTTGGACCTCTTCTTTTTTCAATTTACGCAAATGATCTTTCTGATCAATTACTTTACTGTGACATAAGAATGTACTCTGATGATGTCCAGCTATATATTAGTAACAAAAATAAAGACTTTGAAGAATGTGTAGCAAAACTAAATAAGGATTGGGCTAAGCTTAAATCCTTCAAAATCTAAATTTTTAGCAATACGTAAAAGATCACATAAAAATATTGACTCATTTAACATATGCATCAGCGAATTGAAATTTTAAGCAAGTCAAAAAATATTGGGGTAATTTTTAATGACACTCTAACCTGGACAGATCACGTAATACAAGCTTGTGGTAAAACTTACTCGATGCTAATAATTCTATGGTCTACGCAGTACCAATCAAAATAAGATTGTTAATTGCAAAAACGTATTTAATATCGATATTAACCTATGGCTGTGAAGTTTTTGCAAGTTCTGATACCACCAGTAAATTAAAGCTAAATTCTACCTACAACAATATCGCAAGATATGTTTTTGGACTGCGAAAAATTGATGCAAATGATAATTACTAGAGTATCACGACTTATTCCAAGAAAATATATGGGGTGGAGATTGAGAACTTGCTGAAAACACGAGTCCTAATATTTCTTCATAAAATTATAAAAACTCGAGAGTCATACCAACTGATGTTATTAGTTTTTTTATAACAAAATGTCTAAAAACATACATTTATACTAAAAAAGTGTTTGTCACTTTGAAAATTAAGTATGAGATGGTGTACAGAGTAAGATGTTAGTCATTAAAAACGAATGGTTAATTTGTGTCCAAGTTCAAACCTCAGTGATGGCAAAATTTTTTTTGTTTTTTTTTTATTTTTATCTTCGTTTAGGTACATATTTTTGAGTACCTCTAGAGTCTAAAAATAACTGCATGAATTTGTGGATAACTCGAACAAAAATAACTGGTTATTCAAGCAGTAAATAAGTAGTTTATTTCTGTTTCCAATTACACCTGCTACTGGTAGCTTACCAGGAAAGCGAAGTTGTTGTTGGGCGATTAAACATTTTAAATGCTATTAAACTTTCTTTGAAGTTTAAAAATAAATTTAAAATATTTGCGGAAATGTAAAGTTTTTGCTAAAATGTTAAGTTTTTCCAGCATGTTTGAAAAGTTAATGTTATTTTTGTTTTAATTTATTTTTGGAAAATTTTAACTATTTCTATAAAAATAGTTTTTTACAGAATTTGCTCTAAAGGTAAATAAAACTTCCCGCAATTTTGAATAAAGCTTATAAAAATGGATCAATCTCCTTGAAACTTTAATTTTGTTATATTCAAGTTTCATGAATTTTGTTATTAAAAATAATAATATGTAAGCAAGTTAATTGTACTAATTTTTTCACGTATAATAAAAGTTTTAATGTTTAAAGTGTACTCGTATTAATTTTTATATCAGTCATACGTGTATGTTATTTACAAGCCATTTTTAAAAATCATCCAACACCCACCTTAAAGTATACCAATCGACTCAGAAATACTTTTTGAGTCGATCTAACGATGTCCGTCCGTTTGGCTGGCTGTCCATGTAAACCTTGTACACAAAGCACTGGTCGCAATTTTGAAGATAATTCAATGAAATTTGGCACGTAGGATTTGTATGATATAAGGACGAAGCCTATTGAAATTGTTTGTGTTCGGTCCATTATTTTACATAGCCCCCATACAAATGTACTCCTGGTATAGAGGTTTAATGATCATAAATGCCTTAAATATAGCAATATTTTAATGAAATTCAGTGCAAGTAAGTTTTGTATAAGAACCAATCTTCGTTCCAAATTTTATAAAGATCGGTGCATAATTGACCATAGCTCCTCCGAGAATCACTTTAAAAGTCATAAATCACATACAGATATTAGTATCAAGTTTGTATTCGACACAAATAGGTTTTATATAAGTAGAAATCATAGTGACAAATTTTATGAGGATCGCTCCATAATTTACCATAGCTTCCATATAAGTCCACTTTCGGGAATCACCCTAAATGATGGACATGCACAATGGTGTGGGGTATCATATGGTCGGGCTTGACCATATATATCTTTCTTACTTGTTTAATTTAATTTCTTTTTTCATTGTTAAGACTCGTGCAACTTATTATATTTATCGTAATTAAAAAAGAGCATCAGCAAAAATAAAGAAAATTATATAGATTTTTATACTTTCTGTTGCACGATATAATTTAAAATAGTTATTACGAAAACAAACATCACAATTATATAAAATTAGGAACATAGCCTGCCACAATTTCCTTCGAAATTTGAACTAAAGTCGAAAAGGATATTATTTTCTTATCGAAGAAGAGTCACCTTCGGGAAGAAATGTGGCACAGGTTTAATACTTTTTTGATGGCACTATTTAGTGCATTTTTGGGTGCCAAAATACCATCATTTAGAAGTGTAGAAAAGCCCATAAAGAAATTATCAAAATATAATCGCTTTTGTATAATAAACATGTTTTTATGCAGTAGGAATATTTCTAGTAAATATTTTTGATTATAATTAAGCCAAGTACTTGCCTTATATTTAAACACACTATAGTAAATTACTCACTATAACTTTAAATTAAATACGAAATATGTAATAACAAAAATCATTAATTAAAAATTAACAACTTTTATATTAACACATTTTTTATTCAACACTATAAGCAACAACATTAGTGTATTTAAAAAACCAACATTTTAAAAAACCGAGTTTCGAGTTATTTGAAAAATATCCTTTTTTAAGAAACCGGTTTCGAATACGGTTTTAAGTAAAAAAGACCGGTTATATACATATCAAGCCAAGTATTGATAACTATTTAATATAAAAATAAAAAGTCATATCACTCTTCTGCAGCGAAAGGATAATGTTCAAATTTTATAAAAATTTTATTTTTAAACAATTTGATACTTTTAATTTAAATTAATATCTCAATTAGCAAATATAAGAAAAAAATGGGAAGTATAAGTTAATTTAGTAAAAAAAAAAAATAAAAGAGAGATCATTTCATAAAAAACTGGTTAACCGACGGAAAAAAACCGGGCTATAGAACTATTCGATAATAAAAATTATTCGAAACCGGTCGGTTTTTTTAAGTAAAAACCGAATAAACAATTTCGGTTGTAGAATACAGTATACAACATTGATTATTTTAAAATTATACATTTACTGGGCGAAATTATGTCGTGCTTGTTCTTTTTGATTGCTCTGAAACATCGCACAAATCAAGTTTTTTAGATCGAAATTCGATACTAATGTGTTTTGTTATTGCAAATTTATGTATTTTCTACTTTTTAACGTCCAAGAGTGTCAAAAAAGACACTTTTTAGTGGATGGATGAAAAAAACTTTCTTCCGAGTGCTGACAGGATAAACGTATATAATACATATGAATAAGTGTAGGTTAAGTATTTAAGTGCATTTGTTTTTATTAACTTCTACATATAATTTTGGAAAAAAAAACTTCATTTAATCTCTGGTGGTTTCTTTTTATTCCAGAAATAATTGTTCTATTGGATTTTATTTTTATTATTTGTTATTAGTAGTTAATTTGCGGTTAATATGTGACAACTTATTGTCAAACACGTTAAATATTAGAGACTAAGGAGTTTCTTTTGAATGTATACTAACATGTTAGACACCCAGCAAAAAAAGAGCTGAGAAAGAGCTTAAAAAGTCATTCATTGGTAGGAAGTGCTTAGTGCTGAAAAAGAACTGCAGAAGTTCTTTTTTTTACTCATGGATTTCATTGATAAGATGTTCTTCTTTTGTGCTTCTTATTTATTGCTTTTGAGCACTTCTATTTATAAACATTTTTTTTTAACTATGGTTTTGATTTTGATAATAGATAATAAAAACACTTCTCAATTCGTGAAACTTTAATTTTTTTAGAAATTATTAAAATTTGTTCCTGCTAAAAATACATTTTATTTCACTCTTTTTGGAAATAATTTTTATTAACTTCCAAAAAAGTGTAAAACGTGCACTTAGTTCTTTTTTGGTAGCACTTGCCCCTTTTTTTTTTGCTGGGTAATAATTGAGTGCGTGTGCTTGCGTACTTGCCCCAATATTACACACCTTTTGTGGTTTGGTAAACTAAAATTAGTAATATTAAAAAACACAAAGAATCATGGAAAGAATAAAAGAAAGTGTGCTGAAGTATGGGGTCTGATTATTAAAATGATTATATAGCGTGTAAATATTAACATTAATTCACAAACGTAGTCATATTAACAAAAACTAATAACTTTGTACGTTTATATACAAAAACTCAAACAAACTTCCATTATATGTGCATTAGGGCGGCAGCCATTTGATGATTTTTGAATGTTGTGAAGTATTCAGGTTGAAATACTGTGAAAATTTTAATTTTGGGCGGATTCGTTGTTCTGTTTTAGTTGTCAAATCTTCATAAAAAAAATATCCGCTTGCTTGTGTTTCAGCACTTATGCAGATGTGTGTTAGTAGCTATTAAAACAAAAATTCTAGGTAACGTAAATCTATAGAAATAGATTTTTATGTAGCTGCGTGACTTTTTGACAACCTTGTAGTTTATTTTCTTTGCAAAGTAACATATGATACGTTTACTTTTGTTGGTGTTTGTATAAAATGTTTCACATTACTTTTTTTCATTAAGCTTTGCGTTGCAAAGTTGACTGGTTGGGCCTTTAAGTATATATAGCAGGTATGTTTGTATGTGTGTGTAAAATAGCCATCAATGAATTTGACTTATTTATTTTTGGAGCTTACATTGATATAAGGTTGTGTGTATATATATCACCTCAGATTATATGTACATATACATACATATATGTACATTGAGGTGGCCCCGAAATGAAAAGCTTCGATGCTTTCAGCTCAAAAAAGGTCAGATTTTTTGTATTTCTGCCAAATGAACAATATGAAAATTTAGTATAGCAAGAAAGACCTTTGAGACGAGCATTAAAAGACAACAAAAATTTAGAAACAGATCCAAATAAGTTCAAAATTTTGTAATTTTTCACAAAAAATTTGGATATTTGAATTCTTTACACTTAAATATTCAAAACACTTAAATGATAAAAATAATACAATATAATCCTCTAACAGTTATTCGGAAACGGTTTTTTACGTCTTTTAAAATTCAAACTTGTTTGAATTTTATTCGAATTTTTGGAAACATATTTTCTTTTATATACAAATACTAGCTGACCCGAGCCGCGTTGCTGGCCCTAAGCAAACATTAGTGTTGTATTACTGAACGATTTAAATTGATATTTTAACGAAATTTACGACCTTTAAATAAAAATCTAAGGAATACCTATTATAAAGTGTTTTTTACAGAAGAATTTAAATATGATGTAGATGTGGGCTCAATCAAAAAATATACGCATGTATTTAAGGCAAATTTGAATTTATATTTATTTATTACTTCATCTTAAGGTTAGCGGATAGACAATGTCTTTTTTTTGAACGGAATGATGAGAGCTGTAGTCGAAATTGCAGTTGTAATGGAACGCTGCTTGATTCAAATCAGAACTTGAAGCAATTCTTTTTATGCGTTGATTAAAAATTTTAAAGTTGTTGAATTGCTACATTTGCTCGACGATTTCTCATTGCTAACCGAGCCGTTTCATTTCTCGCCTGCCTTTCTTCCTGCGTTTGTGATGTACGAAGTCGGGCCAAACTAATACGGGGTTGTTCTCGTGCGATTTCTCGTTCATATATATTCAATTGATTGACGATAAGTTACGATAAGTACTTGCATTACGTGTTCGACGCGAAATATTAGATCTCCGGGGTCGCGGCATTGTGAATAACACTTAATAACGAATGCCAAAAATACAACAAATGGTTTTAAAAATCACAACCTCACTAAATGATGAGCTTTACTTGGAACTTACCGTTTGGAAATAGAATTCTACACCACCACCAGAAAACAAATTGCACAAAAAAGTAAGCGTTTCGATAGAAACAGAAACAGTAATTGTTATAATTTGTATTAAAAAAAATATTTTTAATGATTATTAAGGCAAAGAAATTATGACAAAAAAGAGTTTTTTTTTTATCGCGGATTTTTCGCGAATTTTTTTTCGTATTATCCTTTTCTGGCCGGTGACCGGTCCGAATTGGTGAGAATCATCAAAATCGGTCTAGTCGTTTTTGAGTTATAACAATAGTAACTAACATCACTTTCTTTTATATATATATATTTCTATATGAGAAGGAATTAAATGAATTTTGTATTAAAACAAATACCATAAATTTTTTAGGTCTATCATTTAAACTTAATTTATTTAGTTATTAATTAATAGAAGTATGAAGTATTATGTATCATTAAAAAGCTATAAAATTACGCGTATCTCGATGTTAGACTATATATGAAGTAAAATATGTTTCGAAAAAATGTTTCGAAAAATTCAGATTATATTCGAACAAGTTCGAATTTTTAAAAATGAAAAAAATCGTTTTGATATATCTGCTGGAGGATTATATTGTGTTATTTTGGTATTGTTTTTTTTTTTTAATAACCAAATTTTTTGTTAAAAATTTAAAAATTTTGGACTAATTTGGATCTGATCCCAAATTTTTATTACCTCATTAAATACGCGTCCCTAGAACTCTTTCGCTAACCGAATTTTGATATTGTTCCTTTGAAAAAAATATGATCCAGTTCACGAAGGGATAATGTCAGGACAAGCATTTTGAGAAACGGTATCTTAGAATGAAGTAAATTTTCATTTCAGTTGGGAACATCGATACCTTATTTTCTGTGCATACAAACTGGGCTACTCATATGTATGTATGTATGTATGTATGTATGTATGTATATGCTTAATGCGTTTATTGGTTTCAGTTTATTACTAAAATCCTTAATAATCTCTAATATTACAAAATTTCTATATTTGTATACACATATCACACAATACATGCTAGACTAATAACCCACTATACAGAAATGTCACCGTGAAATTTTAATTGCACACATGCGAAAATGTTTGCACATACACATGTACATAGTATAGTTAGAGATCGAAATTTCTCGGATTTTTTTATTTCTCATGATAGCGGAACAAATTTGTTAACTTTCCGGGATCCTGGACTAAAAAGTATAATTATCACTACTCTTATTAGTTGAACAACTGAGACCCAAATAGAATATTAATCTTTGAATTAGCAGAATTAAAACAGGATTGTAAATGTACTGAGAAAAGGAATGTGATTTGTGGATATTGTTATTCTTACTTAAGCAATGTCGTATTTGCGACAGAAAAATAGAGATATCAGAAATTATATAACAAAATTACATTTATATTATTCTAAAATGTTTAAGCAAGTTTCGTAAATCTTTTTTAAAAATTTACCCCCGTATTCACAAACTAATTTTAAATTTAAAATACTATTTAGAGGCAAAATTTTTATGAAAAATTGTTTTAAAAAGCATTTTAAATTTAAAAGTTGCTTGTGAATAGGGTGGTAAATTAATTCCAAATTGACTAAAAAATGTAGAATTTAATAATTCGAAAAATAGTAGCTGATGATAGATTTTGCCGAAATTCTTCGGTATGATTGAAACATGAGTTCAAGCGGTATTAAATTGTTTATAAATTCAATGGCGCACCGGCGATATATATATTGCCAAGTTTGTCTATAGCGACATTTAGATATTTTTTGTAAATATATCAGAAAACTTATTATATGATTTATTTTTTTTTTTTTTAAGATTCCGTCACTTATACTTGGGGAATTTACACCATGCATGCTCAGCGATCTGTTCTCATGGGCCACAGAAAACAGAATTAGTTCTTTTCACCAGAAATCACAAGATAGAGAGGCAACCAATACTAGGTGCAACTTATCTAAAACTGGCAAACGGGGCCAAATATCTTGGAGCGTTTCTTGATAGCAAGTTGTGGAAGATAAGAATAGGAAGTCGTAGGAATATTTTTTCTAAAGCACAGAGATGTGCTGGTGTCATGAGAAGCACATCTCACGCGGCTGTGGTTATCATTGTGCATCTCCTACCCATTAAAGAATATGTGATAGGAATGGCTGCAAGGAGTTTCTTTAGACTGAATGAATTAAGGTTAATGGGATCAATTAGAGTAAGACATTCCAAACTATTAAACGAAGTCAATTTCAATGGCCGCATCCTAGCTATTTCTAGCTCCGCGGATTACATGGGCATTGAGGTAGACTTCGGAGAAACTTCTACTATATTTAGACTATTGGTTAGGAGTAGAGAGTCTATTTAATGGAATGGCGGTTTTTATTGATGGATCCAAAATATATATATGCTACGATGCAGGCGACAATTTTCTACTAGTTGTAATATAGTGTGTTCCAGGCGGAAATTCTAGGTATTCTGAAGGCCACGGAATTAATAGCGGGAAACATTGAAACATTGTCTCTGTACGTTGATAGCTAGGCACGCTCAGGGCACTGAAGGGACGTTTTGTTAAGTCTAGGCAGTTAGCGACCTTAAAAAGGCTCTTAGGGCTCTTAGCGGCTCAAAACGGCTCAGCTTTGGATAGAGCTGAAACGGTATTTGGCTTTTACTTCAAGGTAAATAAGGAATGGATACAGTATAAAACCAATCATGCATGGAATATCAAAATATCAAGGGCTCTCTGACAGAAACTGGGTATGACAGATAGGAATAGGCTGGCTAACGGATTTTTATTGGCTCGGAACGATTGGTTTTTCTGGCTATCTTTTTTTTATCTCACTCACTATACTCTTTCTATCCCAAGGTAGGTAGGTAGGTAAAGAAGGGTTGCACAGCGCTCATAAGAGTTCTTGTGCATCCACTCGGAGACCATGAGGTCCATTGTGAGTCCCTTCGTGAAGAAAAAATAGGATATAGAATGGAGCAAGAAAGAAGATAGCGGAGAAAGAGCCGAGACCAAGAGAAGAATAGAAAGAATTTGAAAAGAAGAAGTACTACCTCCCCGTGTCGCTCGCTCTAGGCCAGCGACCCCCTCTTAGCCAGCCTATTCCCATGACAAATCCTATCAGTCTATCGAGATCTAATCTCGATATACTGTCCAATTCGTCAAGGAATCGACTGCCTAACCATTTCTGCCTACTTAGTTGTAGACATGGAGAGTGACATATAATATGTTCCACCGTCTCCAGCTCCTCATTATCTTCGCACATTCTGCAAAGACCGGAGGAGCCCCTATCCCAATTCCCTATCATTCCCCCTATGGGACAATGACCTGTCAGAACACCTATCATAGTCTTCAGGTTTCCCCTTTTCATGCCTAAAAGTAGATTTGTACCTGCTTTATCAAGTTTGGGCCATAGGACCCTTGATAATCTGCAGTCCGTTCTACAATTCCATGCATGATTGGTTCTATTCCGAATCCACTCCCCAACTAACCTGAAGTAAAAGCCCAGAGGTGGTCTCACACCGCTTTCACTTGCAGTCCTATCCAAAGCTGAGCCGTCCCTAGCCAATTCGTCAGCTACCTCATTGCCATTTATCATTGCGAGATACGGTACCCAGCAGAGTCTAATATGATAATTCCCCATCAATCTCCTAAGAGCCCTCTTACAGTCGCTAACTAGCCTAGACTTGACAAAATGTCCTTTCAAGGCCTTCAGCGCCGCCTGGCTATCCACATACAGAGTTACCTCTGTATTCGCTTCAATGTTCCCTGCAATCAATTCTGTGGCCCTAAGAATACCTAGAATTTCCGCCTGGAACACACTACAGCTATCCGGGAGTCTATACGTCCTCCTGATGTTTCCCTCAACTAGATACACACCTGCACCAGTGCCTGTATCCATTTTGGATCCATCAGTGAACACCGACACTCCACTGAATAGTTTCTCCCTACCAGACCATTGGTTCCTACTCGGAATAATCAGTATAGGATTTTCCCCGAAATCGACCTCCGTGCACATATAGTCCGTGGATCCAGAAGGAAGCAAGGTATGTCCACCGAGATTGACCTCGTTTAAAAGTTTGGAATGTCCTATTCTGATTGATCCTGTAAGTCCTAGTTCACTAAGTCTAAGCAGGCTCCTTGCAGCCATTCCCATCACAAACTCCTCAATGGGTAGGAGATGCAGAATGACGTCAAGTGCCGCCTGAGGTGTGCTTCTTACGGCACCCGTTATGCCAATCGAAGCACATCTCTAGGCTTTAGACAAAAGATTCCTACGACTTCCTATTCTCATTGCCTCCCACCAGACAAGACATCCATACGTCAGAATTGGCCTCACCACCGAGGTGTAAATCCAATTTACTACCATCGGTTTGAGTCCCCTACTCTTACCTATGGAGTTCCTGCAAGTGTAATAGGCGTTGAGACCTCTCCTAAGCCTCTCCTGAGTGTTCCTCTTCCAAGATAATTTACTATCAAGGAACACACCAAGATATTTTGCCTCCTTCTTCAATCCTAGTTCAGTCCCCCCTAGTACCGGTAGCCTAAATTGCTCAATCCTGTACCTTCTGGTGAAAAGAACTAGCTCTGTTTTCCCCGGGTTGACCCCTAAACCCTTACTAGTGGCCCATGAGGACAGTTCGTTAAGTTCATACTGCATGACGTCGCTGATCGTGGAAAGAATTTTACCCGTGATCAGTATAACCACGTCATCAGCATAGGCAACGATTTTCCGCCCCCTTGCGTCAAATTGTCGAAGAATGACATTGACGGCTAAGAGCCATAGTAAGGGCGAGAGAACTCCTCCTTGCGGAGTTCCTCTAGTCACTATCTTCCTTACGCATGCATCTCAAAAGTTCGAATTAATTATTCGGCTATTCAGCATCAAAATAATCCATTCGATTAGGAAGCTTTGAATGCCTAATGATTCTAGTGATTCCCTAATAGTCTCAATCCTAATGTTATTGAAAGCTCCTTCTATATCAAGGAACGCTGCCAATGTATACTCCATATACTGCAGGCCGCGTTCAATGTAACTCACCACATCATGTAGCGCACTCTCAACAGATTTACCCTTTAGATAAGCGTGTTGAGCCCCACTGATGATATGGTTGTCCATTGTCGTCCTCAGATAAAGATCGATCAATCTCTCCAATGTCTTCAAAAGAAAAGACGATAGGCTGATCGGTCTAAAATCCTTAGGTTTCGAGTGGCCAGACTTACCCGCCTTAGGTATGAAAATTACCCTAACCTCTCTCCACCTCCTTGGAATATATCTTCTAATAAGACACACACTAAAAAGCTCAGTGAGAAGATTTAGTGCCGCGTCACTGATGTTCTGCAGCATGGCTGGAAAAACACCGTCTGGACCCGGTGACTTGTAAGGTTTAAAGGTGTTCACCGCCCATGCTACCTTATCCATCGAGACCATGTCACCAACTACTTCACTAAGTTCCCTATCAGATACACATTCCGAGAATCCCAATATCCGTCCCGCCTGTGCATCTACCTCTAAGTTCCTACAGCCTGGAAAATGAGTTTCCATAAGTAAACTCAGGGACTCAGAGCAAGACTCCGTCCATGTGTTATCCGCACGCTGAATATATCCAGGAGCACTAGGATCCTTGGATAAAATTCGCCTGAATCTGGATAACTCATTAACGGAATCAATGGACTCACAGTAATTCCTCCATGAGTCCCTTTTCGCCCTCTTAATGTCCGCCTTATACCTATTAAAACTTTCCCTATAGCTGTTCCAATCCTCACACTTGCGTGTCAGTTTCGCCCTATTGAACAACTTCCTAACGGTTGACCTTTGGTTCCTAAGTTCCTTGGTCCACCATTTTGGCTGTTCTCTCTTCCCCGGAAAAATTACCGGACAAGTTAGTTCATAGCTTCTCCTAACTTTCCCTGTGAAGTCCTCCACTAAACTCTCAACTCCCTCTGATGACAATTGCCATCCTGGAGCTGCGTTTAGTTCCCTATCCATAATGGCCCTAAAGGAGTCCCAATCGGTTCTCCTGGAGTTCCTATATGGTTCTCCCCTTGGCCTCGCGAAATCTAAACTAAAGGATATCCTGCCATGATCCGAAAAGGAACATTCACTATCCACCCTCCAGTTCTTAATGTATTCGCCCCTAAAGTTCGTCAGTGTTATATCTATAACTGCCTCTCTATCTTTAGTTCTGAATGTGGGCACATTACCCAAGTTACAGATAAAAAGATTGTTAGTAGTTATAAAATTAAAAACTAACTCACCTCTCTCGTTGATATCGGCGCTACCCCACTGGCAGTGATGTGCGTTAGCATCGCAACCGAGTACCAAATATATGCCTCTTCTCCTTGCATACTCTGTTAGTCTGCGCACCATATCACCCGGTGGGTTGGCCCCATCGTAGGGCATATAAACAGAGGCGAGTGCGAGTTTCCTCCCGTCTCTATCCTCTCTATTCACGACCGTTAGGTCTCCATTGCTAAAAGAATGAAAGTTTATAAAATTTAACTCATTCCTAGCCAGTATACACGTTCTTACCTTATCCCCAGTGGATGGTACAAAAAGTGTATACCCCTTGACACTTAATCCACATACCCTGGTGTTGTTGATCCAGGGCTCTTGGATTAAGGCCACATCCACTTTGGAGTCGACAAGGTTCATCGCTAATTCGATAGAGGCTGCTTCACAGTGATGCAAATTAATTTGCACCACTTGCAGCCTTTTTGGTACTTTCAGGTTTCGGATACCGGAACCTGATAGTGCCCAGACCGAAATTAGCGATTCCCCCCAAAGACTCCAATTTCCTGAGAGACTCCTGGTCTATAGCAAACCTGAAGTCTCTTCCGAGGTTCTCTTTACAAGCCAGAGAAGCTAACAACTTCCACTGACTTGTATCCAGACCCTCATTCTGGTTGACCAGTACTGTCAGTATAGTTTCCACCGGTTTTATGGGTGGTGGAATCCACACTGTCACTATTGGTCTCAGGGGCAACTCAGATGCTAGTATCACATCCAGTTTCGCCTCTGGACAAAGGCTGCCACACTTGGCAATTGTGGCCTTAAGAAATTCAAGTGATTTCTCATTACCACAATTGACAGTTTTGACACCCTTTGACCAGTCCGCGCCTTTGAATGACACTTCATCCGGCCTTCCTTTCATTAGGGCGATCTCGTCGATGAGCCTATCTTCAATTGACCTCCATAGATCCGTATTAATCCTCCCATCTGGGTCAGTACGGTCTATGACAGCCGCCTGAAGATATTCCGGCTTCATCAACTCCTTCGCCTTTTTCGAGGTCGAAGGCTTGTCGTCACCAGATCTAGCTCTCTTAATGACCTCCTTTTGGGGGCCTTTAAGAGATCCAGTCGGTGTGTGACTCGCCTTCTTTGCGGTAGGGACTGGTTGGTCATCGCCAGACCTAGCTCTCTTAATGACCTCCTTACGGTGATCCTTAAGAGAGCCAGATGGCTTATGACCAGCCCCACTACCAGCATTCTTTATAATCTTCTTTCGAAGACCTTTAAGAGAGCTGGGAGTGTTGTTTGCCGCACATTTCTTACTGGTAGAGGGTTGGTCGTCTCCAGACCTTGCTCCTTTGGTGCTTGATTCACCAGAGTTGCCGGATGGTATACGATCAGCCCCCTTTTTAGCAATGATAGCCGGCCTTCCAGTTTCCACCGATCGTTCCGAAGATGTGATAGGTTTAATTGGTCGGCTGCTATCATTGCCTATCCCTAACCCAAACTTTCTATCTTTTTCTTTTGTTCTATTGTTCTTCTAAAGGAAGTCACAATGAACCAATAGCTCTCCGAGTAGATGTACAGATTTCCTCTAGTGGAACCTGTACAACGCTTCACAACTTAATCTAACCTACACCATGGGTGGGGAAGTGTTACCGTTTTTGATTACTTCAGAAATTCATAGAAAAGTGGGTAGAAAGAAAAGATAGTCAGCATTCATTACATTTAAATTAACACCAACATGTCCAAGTAATTAGGATAAAAAAGTGGAGAATGCTTGCTCTTCTAATTCCCTCTCCTAATGTAAATTTTTAAATTTTGTTTTTCCAGCAAAACGAATGTGCAAATGATTCTACATCAATTAGTATATTTAATGGTAATTGCAAACATTACTTTTTATAATGCATTTAGTCATATTTTCAGATATGATTTCATACTGTTGGAATTAAAACCAAAAATATTTCCACAACCTTTCTTGTAAGGCATTCAGAATAAAGTGAAATTCCATTATCTAAAATGCTGTGCTAATAAGAAGAAATACATAACTTAAGATATGCAGAAATCATGTTTTCCAATATTTGAATTCTTTGTACATTTGACATTAAAATTTTCTATATTTCTGAATGAAAAATAAAAATTATAATCTGTTCTCTTGTAAAGTTTATGCAACTTACGTAGTTTTTTTCTTGTTGTCACAGAATTGTTTCTATTTTGCAAATTCCGAAAGATTGTAACCCAAAGATTAGTCTTAAAAATGTCGAAAGGTGTGGTCGTGCTTTTTTCAGATACTATGATTCCATTACACAGTTCTTAAGAATCTTTATTTTAAACTCAATTACCAGCCCTATTTATTTAAAAAACATGACATAAGCAAAATATCGTGTATTTTTCAAATTATTCGTTCAGTATGTAAAAATTTAATTTTTGTCTAGGTCTGTCAAACTATTTTAATGAATTATATGAGGGTTTTCGAAAAAGTATTCTCTGTTTGTAAATCAAGGCTAAAATCAAAAATTGGTAAAATTCAAAATGGTACACAGTGACATTTTTTTACCATTTTACTTTTTAGTAACATTTTCAATTTATGTAATAAAAGAAAAACGCAGTGTAATTTCTTATTCCCAAAAAGTAGATAAACTTTCTACTGGGTTTAGTATTTGTGAGCATATAATGTATTTAAATAATATTTACTCTTACCCTTCTTATCTTAAAATTTTATTACAAGCTTCTTTTCCTAATCTTTTTCATTCCTGTTTTTTACTTTTTTCATCAAATGAAAAATAATATTGATTTTGTTTCTGTTTAACATTCTATTAAGTTCAAACATTTTTTGAGGAAACCTTACAACTTTTTTTTACTTTTTTTATGCCATTTTTGACAAAAAAATACAAATTTGTACTCGTACACAGCAATTCTCTTCATGTACATATGTGTTTATAAATGTTTCAGTACACGTGTTACTCCCTCTACTTCATCATTGTACCCTACACCACCACTGGTGGTTGGGGTATTATCACTTTAACGTCCATAAATCTTATACAAATGTTAGGATAAAGTTAAATTTTATGAGAATCGGTCCATAATTTACCGTAGCTCCCATATAAGCCCACTTCCAAGAATAGCCCTAAAGCGCATTAAATCACCTAGATGTTAGTATCATCACATTATTCTGTACTTGTATATTTTATATTTAGTAAAATTGGCCGCAGGTATAATATAAGTCGGACACAATAGTGTAGGGTATCATATAGTCGGCGTTGACCGATTATATCTTTATTTCTCGTTTTTGTTGGGTTGTTGTTTTTAAGGATAAATGATTTTATGTGTTTATGTGTGTAAATATTAAACACATATACCCTGCAAACATTTTCTATTGCTGTAGATACTAAGAAGGGTATTCCAGAAGTTTAAATTCATCGCCAAAACTATTGCCAAAATATTATAAAAATTATCTTCCATAGGAAAGAACTGTTACTCATGAAAGGATCTTCTAGAAGAGGACACTTCGAGAAGTGTCGAAAAGACTTACCAAGATGACACCCGGATTATTTATATATTATTAATTAAAATAAATTTTTTTTAATATTTCATAATTATTTTTACATTACTCATATTTCGGTACGTTACAAATTTACATAAAAATAGTTTTGTACTTAGGGAACTCCAAATAAAATCCTCATGAAAAATTTCTGGTGCCTTTAATGAAAAGAAATTTAGAAACAATTATTATGATTAAAATATATTTAGATTACCTTTTGTGCAAAAAATGCAACAATACATTTTTACAAGCACAGTTTATGACTTTTCTAAATATGAAAAAACTTGTCTGTTTGATGAATAGCTTTCCTCTAAAACTCTAATATTACTTAGTAAACGTTTAATAAGATTCACTTACTTTTTATATATCCTTTGTTGATTATTAAAAAAAAAAAATGACATAAAAAACAATTATTAGGAACATTTTACTTCTCATATTTAATACTGCAGCTAAACTGTACCTAAGTTAAATTATTACTGAATAACATGATTTTACTTGCTTCTTTATTACGAGTATGTTGTTTTCTTTTCACCTTCCAAACACACGACAAGATGATTATTACGCATTATTAATTTATTTTCTTTGTGTTAAATTCGAATTATCAAGTATTCTTTTGGAAGATAAAGAGGCGATAGAATGTATTTTGTTTTTGTAAATAGAAGTCACTAAGAAGTGACGTCTTGACGATTAATGCATAATAACAATGTATTTTGTTTTTCTCAACTTCGAACAATCTTCTGATAATCATCAAGAAGTCACGAAAAAATGACGTTTGGACGATTTGCAACAAATTTATCTCCTAAATGTTTAAAGGATATGTTTTTTAATATGTTGTTGTTTTTGTAAAATATTGTATTGGGATGTTTATAAATTAAGGTGGTACCACAGCCCATAAAATATCCAACCTTTTCTATTTTCATCTAGTCCATATGAACATGTAGCATCCTAAACTATACGTATGTATAGTGTATATTTTATTAGTGCAGATATAATATATGAGATTTAATTTTTGTTTTCCAAATTCTTCTTAAGATTATAAGTAAGATATAAAATTGGTATTAAGTCCTTTTATTCTTTTGTATGTTTTGATTCGTATCCCCTCATCTAAGATTAGAGTTCGAAGGATTAGTTCCCTTTTTCAGAAAACCTAAATACATAACAGTCTTTTTGAAAACAAAATTTGTTTTCAAAGTTTTATTAAAAATATAAGTAAGAATGTTTATAAGAAAGCAAACAAAAAAGCCAACATTATTTAAAAGTTTTTAACATGGCTAAAATAAAGTCTTAATGTTTATATTAAATTTAAAATTAACATGGATTTAGGGATTATAACGGAAAATATAAGTATTTAACCATATTTAGGGTGTGTGTTAGTAAGAGTGATAAAGTTTGAATTTAGTTTATATAAATACTTTTTTATATAATTTTATTAAACTTTTTCGTCAAATTAATACAATTTTATGTACCATATCCCACCAATCAAAAAGTATTAAATAATTCTTTGAATTAAATGCTCTCGCAATTTCATTAGAAATTGAATTTCACCTTTTTTATCTTTATTGCAATTCACAACTTATACATACATTAATACATACATATATACATACATATATACAGATAGACGTAAATATATACATACATACAACATTTTTAAATGCTTAGATTTTAGTTTCTAAAATGTGGAGCGATTTGCAAATTTCCTACCTTCCGCGGTTATACACTACAAAAAAGCAAATAAAGTCAGTTGTAGTCACAGTTTTCCTTCAGTATAATATGTTAACTATTGTATTTCATTCTGACGAAGTTATCCACGTCGTTTCTGTTTTGATTATTCATTCTTCTTCCCCTTTTAAGCATATAGCGTGTTATTTTTATATCTACAATTATATTCTTTTACTTCCGCGATATTTCAAGCAAGCTGATTTTGGCAAATTTCAACAGTCCATATGACGACTCTGTTCTCCTCTGTAGTTTAGCACTTGTTGAAGGAAGGACCCGCTTTGCAACTTAAAAGTATTACACTAATCACAATGTTTGATGAAAAGTGGGAAACTGATTTCTTTTTTTTTTTAGAGAGTATGGGTGGTTAGGTTAGTCGGCCAGCTGTGTATATGTAAAATAGACAGCTCACTTGGGTCCTATTGGTCCCGTTGTGTTACTCCGATGGATTATGTGAATCTGTTCTCACATGTCCGAAAATAGATTCGAATCGAACCAACCTAATGCACGAATAAAAGATCTGATCCGTCTGACATCAATTGCAGAAAGATCAGATAATCTATGCATATGTGCTCTCAAAATTCTGTAGCCCTAATATTCGCAAGAGCAGGACAGTAACAAAGAATATGTTCTATGTTTTTTTCCTCGTTAAAGCAACTTCTGCAATAGTTATTAAAATAGTTATTAAAAGGGAGTCCTGGCCTCCAGTGTCCGGTAATAATGGCAACAAAACTTCGTTACTGATGCCTGAGCAATCCCAGAATGAAGCTCGATCGTTTTTGATCGTACAGGGGCCATATTTGTCTCGAGATAGAACATGCGGACTCATTTGTCCATCTTTGTTGAGCTATTCTCTAAATGTATTGCAGTATCATAGATCTGCAAGACCAACTAGTTGGTTCGTTTCTTTACTTTGAAGAAGAGAACCAGTTCTGGATAGTTCATAGGTAATAATATTTACTGGGGTACTGACCCATTACCCAGATCAACTTCAGGTTTGAATGTCTCGCCATATCATTTAGAGATACACGGCATTCATGTACCAGCTTGGATGTCGGGTTGACTATCGGTACAAATTTGAGTATCCACTCCGAATACTCTATAGTACATCCGCTTGAGATCCGCTTGAAATGCAGTGATCCAGCAATTTAAAGTAAATGTTCCATCTATATGCTCCCCCAACCTCTTCAAAAGATATAGATCCATCAAAATAAACCTCAATCGATCCGGCTTTTATAGTGGGATCAGCTGAAATTGAAACTGAGTAGTCTTTTTCTGGAAAGTGTTTGGGAATATAATATTTAATATTTTCAGGGATGTCATCCGAAATTCCGAAAATGGTCGCATGGCCAAAGGTTTGTATGGCTATTAGATCCACTGGCATCCAGTTCATCAGAACGAATAATACCTGACCCTGCAGCATGCAGCACCATACAGTTATTCGCACGAAGTCCGCAAACTCTTTTACTTGCGATTCATGGTTCTTAGACAAGTGCAGACTCGACGCCTTCTTCAGCCAGCCGAAACTTCTTTAGAGCGGTGAAGATTACCGTGCGTTATTTTCATCATTGTCATTTTTGGGAGTGATTGTGTCGTCATTTTGGTTCGAGTCCAAGAGGGCGTCTTCATCAACTACTTCGTACACCCGTTGAAAAAACTCACCCACGAATTTAGAGTTTGAGTGGGTGTAATCTTGAATGAATTCCTAAACTCCTCTGATTAAGACGGTTAATCCGATATGTGGGCCGTGGGGAGGTTTTCGCTGCAATTCTGCACTTACAGATTTGGCGCAATTTATGAAAACGAGTTCCTCTGGGGTTATGGATTCGGCTGACTTTTTACCAAGGTGATCCAAAAAACAAT
Organism: Protocalliphora azurea; assembly: GCA_932274085.1. Lineage (NCBI taxonomy): Eukaryota > Metazoa > Arthropoda > Insecta > Diptera > Calliphoridae > Protocalliphora > Protocalliphora azurea. The sequence continues at coordinate 43,358,727 of OW026522.1, forward strand.
CGGCACGCCATCTTAAGAATGCCCTTGTGGCTGGTGTAATGTATCTTTGGGACGTATGTGTCGTGCCCTCTTGGGCTGGGCACAGATCCAGAACTCGAAGGCAATTTCGCAGCTCGTTTACTGGCGGGGAGAGGTGATACTTGGGAACTCGAAGATTTGTTCACAATTCCCTTTTTTATAGAGGGCATTGCGTTTACTACTACTTGAGTTGATTTCGAGCTGATACCTCCCGAAGCAAGGGTTTTCACCGGTTCTTTGCCAAAGCGGGCCAGAGCTTTTGAGGTGCTTAGTTTGAAGCTCAGAGGTACCTCACTACTTTTGTTTCGAGAATTGGAAGCAGGTTTTACGCATTTGGTGGACTTGCCACCTACTGCTATTTGTTGTTCCAATTTGTTCTTCATCAGTTTCTTGGTTAATGCATGAACCATCCATGCATTAATGGCGTACATGGACTAAGCTACTCAAGATTTACAACCGACCCGTGACTTGCCGTTGGAGGGAAGTTATTAGCGACTAGTCTTCTAGGCACACCTTTCAACCACCTTAACCTTAAAACTGGTGATAGTTTTGGTCCGCGGGCAGTGACTAGACTCGGCCTAATAATTAGGTGATATGTTAAACCTAAATAATAACGAAGCTCCCACTATCCGCCACCTGGGGACGCGCTGGACGGAATATCTGTTAACTCCACACAATATATGGGTGGCTAAGCAAAATGTTATCGCATTTTGAGTTGTAAGTGTTTGTCTATTATACAAAGCATTACCGCTTTTGCTTTCTTTTTCTTATTGTTTATTTTCTTTCTATTTTTCAATTTCAATTTATTATATATTTATTTTTAGTACTTTCAATTATCTGAATAAATATTTGTTATAACCAGGAAAATAAATGATTTCTAGTTTAACCCAAATTGACCTCATATGGTAACGCAAACAATAGTTACATAAAAAGCTATTTGGCATAGAAAATATTGATAATTTTGAAAAAATCTGTATTACATTTCATCACATGAAAACTTGTTAATTGTATTAATATGATGGAAGGTCATTTATATTATGCGTTTGAAAACAAATTGTCCTTTTTGAAATCCTTAAAAAAAATATTGTTAATAACGTAAGAAATTAACGTCATGAAAGAGTAATTCATATAGTGTTTGACACTGTGTAGCCTTTAAGAAAAATATTTTATGATTTATATATATATATAATATTTTTTGATATATATATATATATATATACATATATATATATATATATATATATATATATATATATATATATATAAGTACTATATTATATTATCTTATTTATTTGCGTTACTATATGGGTGTGCCAGAAACTACACAGTAATTTTTTTTAGTAGTAGTTTCCTTTAAAATTTTTTTCAAGGGATGCAATTTTTATGGTGTAAAACATGTTTTCCCCGAAAATTATCCCTCAATGAAGCTTTGAGGAACTTGAGTGTGAAAATGATGAATATGTCTCCAGGATTTTTATCGTATTGCCTAAAGATTATAATGATATTATTGACAAAGGCGGTGCTGGTAATATTAGCAATAGTAATATTCCTCGTTTAGTTCTTGAACTATTCTTTTAAACCAAAATATGATTGGTTATCATATTCAATATAGAAGAGAAAAATTGTAAAACAGAATTTTTTACATATCTAATGGCATTTCAGCTTTAGGGTAAACAGAAAGAAAGTCTTAGTTAATTAAAGTTTAGGAATCAAAAGCCATAACTCCTACTGTTATAGTAGTAAATCAGAATAAGTGGATCTCTTCCTATATCTAAAAGCAGATTCGCAATACAATAAGCGGTGATGATCATGATGAAGCTCATCTTTCAGTATCAACAGCTAAAATAAGACGCGGGTTCTCCAACTCAAGTGGGTATACTTAAGGCTGGATGTTTGATATACAAAATGTCTTTCTCAATATAATACATGAAAAAATTTTCAATAAATACTTTTTTTCAAATTTACTCATTTTCTTCTTATAAAAAAATCTATGTAGGGCCTGACATTACCATATGGTAAGGGCCCATTCTGCCCGACCTAGGGGCCGAAACAAAATTTTATACAATAGGTAAATTTTCTTATTAACCTTAATATATGTTTTGTATTTTAGTCGTTTTACTTCCGATAATTTTTTAGTGTAAAACTGAACAACGTTCATTCAATTTGGTATTTTGGTGCTCCACACACAAGCGCATTGTTTTAGAGCATTTTAGCTCTAAATAATTTATTATTTTCTTTGCAAACTAAGTAGTTTATTTCGAATTCACAATCAGTAATCTGTTTAAAATTACAAAATCTGCCAATGCTAAATCTATTCAGAAACACAAATACGTGCACAAAGCAAAAAATAAAAAAAATGCTCTTAAATTTTTTGTTAAAAAGGATTTTTTACATAATAAAAAAAAACCTTAAACAAAAACCAATATACACACAAACATCTATACATACGTACTCAAATATCCTTATTGCTGACTGTCTAAGACTTGATTTATGGTTACGTTTTACAATATTCTACTCTTAACGATATGAAATGTAACTACACGTGTTTCCGGTGCATAATGATTTCATTTAAATTTTCATTAAACCAAGTAACGAATATGTATCTAAATAATAAAAACCGAAAAGAAAATCTAAAACATTAATAAAATGTTAATTTGCCAAAATAACACCATAACATAAGTATGCACACCACTACACTTGCTTTATATAAAAAAAGAGGGGCAGGGGACAAACAGACAGTTAAACTTATTACCAAACAACTAAACCCTAGTATATTATACCAAAAACTTGACAGTCATGCGTAGACCAGGTCAAAAGTTAGTCTGGTCTTAAATACTAACACAAGTGTAAGTGCTGTAATATAACTACTCTTAGTAGGCCGTTTTAGTCGTTAGTACTAAGAAACTAATTTAAATTTATTTGTTACGCTCATTAGAAATAATTGTGGCTAAAATGTAGAGCCAGGAAAGTCGTACTATAAATGCAAATGATTATCAAAAAAAAAAAAAAAATTTACTAAAAAAAAATGGAGGAGAAAATATTTTTTAAAATAATAAAAAGAAAATCCAAAGTATGTAAATAAAGGTCAGTTAAGCCAAACTATAAAATACCCTACATTAAGTTATGTCGTGAATTTAATAGATGCTAAGTGCTTAGGAAGCGAAAATGTTTAATAAATAGCGGAGACAATTATTGTATTTGTGACTTTTCAGGTCAATAAACAGTGTTGCCAAGAGATAAGAAAAAAGAAGCTAAATTGAACTTTAAAAAAGGTCCAAAAAAGGATAAAAGCTTCAAAAAATAAAGCAAAAAAAGTTTTTTTTTTTAAACTTGGAAACTTTTCGTTCTCACTAACAAAGTTACTCAATGAAAAAACTGCCCAAAAAAATTTCATATAAATTAGGGTTATATTTCATATGAAAAATTATCCAATTTTTTGAAGTAATTTTTCATAATTTTTGAATTATGATTCCTTTTGATTAAGCATTTCCAAATTTTTTGTGATTTTTCTTATAAATAGCACCTTTTTTAAATTAGTTAAGGTACTTTAATTTGGAGAATGAAGCGCCGCAGGCCAAATATTTTATTAAACATAAATAATCTCGATTTTTGGTACGAATAAATAAAGAAAAATGATTAAAAATGATTCTGTAAATATAAAATCAGTTGTAGTAAATAAGAAGTAATTTTCTTCTAACATTTAAACTAACATTTTAGCCTTTTTAAGGCAATTTTAAAAATCAAAAAAGGCTAGAAAAAAAAGCTAGAAGCTAAAACGAAAACTTTGAGACTAAAAGCAAAATAAAAAGGCTGAACTATCAACACTGTCAATCTATATATATATATAAATGAAATATATTTGTCTGTTTGTTTTTTTGGCTTATAAACTCCTAAACGACTGAATCGATTTTCCTGAAATTTTTACAGTAAAATCACATGAGCCCAAAAATAAAATATGCTACTTATTTTTTCGATAGGCGCAAGGGAAGTGGTACCCCCCAAAGGATACCAATATTAAGTATCGGATATCTTAAGAGCCGCTGCGCCCATTTTCTTGAATTTTTTGTAGTAGGATCTTCTGAGAAACGAAATTGAAGTAAGATAGCTGCAGGGGAGTTGTACGCCATCCCCCATAGGACACCAATGTTTAATATCGCATATCTTAAGAACTGTTATGGTGAGAATATTCAAACTTGGTAGAAGTTACTCTTATGATAAACTATACATTTGAAAATTAAAATAAAGGGAGTAAGCGCAGGGTGAGCAATACCCCCATATGATGCACATATTAAACATCGCTTAACTGAAGAACTTCGTTAAAGCCACTATAATGGAAAACTATAAATTTCAAAATAAAAATGAGCTGGGTGGACAGAGGAGGAGCTATACCCCCATAAATAGAAAATATTTTGTTAGAAGTGTATATTTGCAAAACAAGTTGAAATGCAATACGCATATAAATAAATGAAAAAAAAATCACGGTCATAATATTTTACATTTTTCGATGTAAACAGCGCACCAAGGAGTAAAGTAAACATTTTCCTAACGAATAATATCGTAAATTGATTTGTTGTCTCAGCAGAGTTTGTGGATTGTAAGACATCAGCAGAATGGAAAATGGATTCCCTGTGCAGCAATACACCTCATTAGCATTATCGGCGTATTATATATTTGGGTTTAGTTGAAATTAGGGATCTCAATTTCCCGATCTTTTTGATTTCCCGTGCAAGCGGTGGAAATTTTTCGGCTTCCCGGGATCCCGGATTAAAAACTATAATTATCACTACCCACATTAGTTCAATAAATGAGACCCAAATAGGAAATGAATCTTTGCATTAGTAGATTTAAAACAGGATTGTAAATGTTCTAAAAAATGGAAATTTTATCAATTATAATTATGATTAATCAAATCGAATGAATACTGACGTAGTACTCGTATGTGTCGTGAAAGAGTTTTATGGATATCGATGCAATATCATGTATTTTTGTTTGGTGTGTCAAAAAGTCCGATAGAAAAATACTTAACTACTTTAGACGGCGGTATAAAAATTTTATAATTAATTTTGTTTTTATTATTTTTTTTCGATATTTCTTATTTTTTGTTTTATTGTCTTTTTCAATATAAACTTTTTTATTTCTATTTTTATTAATGTACAAAAACATTATTGATACGAAGAAATCATAAGTATTTTTTCATAATCAAACTATCTGTGTTTAGACGATAAAATTGTATTATGATATTCAAATTTTTGACAAATCTTATATTAAGATTAAGATAATATTTCCGTGTAGAAATACCTTAAGCAATAATGTAGGGTAGAAGGAGAAAATTCACCACTTTTTTGTTTATAGTGCTCTCTTCTCATAACCGCTGCAAAACCATCGATAGTTTTCCCATTCGATATTTTTGATAGTTTGTAAAAAACTATCGATAGTATTGAATTTTTTTAAGATTTGTAAAATGTCGCTTTTATTGTTGTAATACATTTAAATAACAACGTTATTTTAAAGAACAAAAATTTAATTTATATATTATATGAATACAAATTAATTGAAAAACATAATAAAAATTTTTGGTTCCATGAGATCAATATGCAGTTGATAAAAAAAATAAATATACACAGTGACTTCCAAAACTGTTCACAAAAATTTTAAATTTTAGATTCAGCTTTATAAAAACAATTTATAACAACTCAACGCTTTTGTTCCTTTTGATTTACATTCACTACTTGGTGGTAAATAAAATAAGTAAAAAAATTAAAACACGAATTTTTCGTTATTTTGCATTTTCTGTAAAGTTATTTTAGTATTAATTGTAACAATTTTAGTAAAATGTTGTTATTAATTATGGTTAATTCCTTTTTAATACCCAGATTTTATGGAACTGGATTTCGTCATGATTATATTATATATATATATATATATATATATATATATATATATATATATATATATAATATATATTTGATATATATATATATATATAAATGCTTTGGTTTTGTTTGCAATCTAGGTACTTTACAGTACCCATGACTTTGTCCTTTGGGTCATTATGTTGTATAAAATTGGCATTGCCTGGTTTATACCCGATATGTTTCATATACAAAATAGATGTATTTGTAAAGAACAAAACAGCTGAGGTCATAACTTTACGGGGCCTTCGCCAGCCATGCTCGTGGAAAATGGGGGTAGATCTTGCCCCTATAGAGATAGCTTATAGCTCATTACTTAAATTTAAAGATAGGCAACTACTACAAGCAAAATCGACAACAAGAAAAAATTAAAGATAAAGAAAACAGAAAAAATAAAAATAATATGGAAAAAATGAAATATTAGAAAAGTTAGTTTGAAGAACATTATATTTATCATTAATTATATTAAACTGAAGAATTCAATATTTAAAATTAATGTTACTTTACATATGCTATGTAACATTCTACAATTATGTTATTAACATACCATTCAAGAAAACAAAAATTAATATTTAAAAATGTTTATACATTATATTTTACATTTATATTCGATTTTCAAACTTAAGGAAAAAATGTTAATAACAGAGAAATGTTAATAACATAACAAGTCGAGAATAATAAAACAGGTAAAAAAAATATTGTTGGTTTGTATTATCCTATGTTAACAACATAAAGAATGTTATTAACATGAATATGTAAACAGGAAAATTACTATGTTATCAAATTGAAAATTACTGTAGCAACCAACTTAATATTATTAACATGTAACACTCATGTTATATGTATTAATTATTGTGGCTATACGATTAAAAAAAGAGTGAACATTTAATAATTGTTTATAAATTAAACTCACCATTCAAAAATTTCATCATCAGGGCTGTTGTCCTTCGTAACTTCATTTTTCCTAAGTTAAAAAGTTATGTTAAATACTCACTCCATGTATTCAAATATCGATGGCTTAATAAAATAAAAAAAGGCGTAACTCGATTTTTTGTTACTTTACAGGGGAAGGAAAAAACTTAATAAAATCCGTCAAATTTTTGATACAAAAAAAGTTTTAATACAATTTTTAATAAAAAGAAGCAACACATTTTATTTCTCATTAAATTTATATTTTGTTTTATTTTAATGAAGTTATCTAAGATAGGCCCTTTTTTCATTGATGTTTTTGAAAAAAAATTAAGTTAGGGCTTTGTTAAACTGAGTTGAAAATGAGATATATTATTATAAAAATACAGGTTTTAATAATAAAAGGAATTAATTCATGAAATTAAGAGGTTTAAATCAGAAGTTAACTGTAAAATATTAGTTCTTATAAGGCAAGTTATCATAAAAAAGATGGAAATCTGCAGGTAAAAACTTTTTCAAATTCTGTAGGTGGTCCTATTTCTTTTTTGTGATTGCTTCTTTCTCCTTATAAAGTGAATCAAGGGGGATGTTTTTCGACTTCGAACTATGTGGGAGCAATTCGTAATCGTCTGTTATTTCTGTTTTGAAATATAATGATCCTGTTGTGTCATACGCCAAGGCTCGTTGCATATTTACAGTACGATCACCAATATATCTGCCTAAAATTTTAAATAGAGGTTTGAGTACATACATTTCTAGAACTTTTATAGTAAGCAATATTTTTACCAGGACGAATTGAAGAGTATCGTTTAGGCATGTTTTCAAAATTTAGAAAATAGTCGTAGTGCAAATGGTGAGCTTGTAGGGATGCTGGAACTTTTCGTGCCTCCTTTATTAATTGCACAAATTGCGACGGCAACTTTATTTCCTTATTTTTAATTTTTCTTTCTGTAAGTGAATGTCACATTCCATTTGCGTATGTCCACTTATTAAAAATTTTTGTTCAATCGTTATTTGTGTTTCCATAGTAAAAGCCAACAATGCATTAGACAGCATTACAGTACGATTTTGGTAGAAACAGCCATCTGAGTAAATAATTACGTGATGGATTTCTGGCGATTGAGTTTGGATCTTCCTCAAGTGTTTAATAATACATGTCGTAAAAACGGAAGATACTAGACATCCATCTGTTTCGTCCCAAACATAATTGTCTGATTCGTGTGTTAAAATATTGAATATTGTAAAATTATGTAGTTGTAGCTTCCTTTTATAATATGCAGTACTCGCCTTTAGTTGAGGAATTAATTTTACCGCTTGCACATCCATACATATAACTGCACATAGTCCGTACTTACCATTTGTTATGTCATTATATTTTTCTTCTCGCATTTTTTGTATTTCTTCTCTGTGTTTTTTACAATCTTCATCTGATAAATTAGTAACTTTATGTGATACGCAAATATCGCACTGATCTTTCCTAGGTTTAAATATGGAATAGTTCAATTCCTTTAATAATTGTGCAAAAATTGGATCGGACAATTTTATGTTTCCATTTTCTTTTTTTAAATCACACTCTGCGACATAAAGCTGGTAAATTTGCGGATAGGTGGAAAAATCCGATTCAAAATATAATTTTTTACTGTCTCTTCAGCAATAATGGTACTTCATTTTTGGCAGCTCATTTAAAAATTTTTGTAGAAATATACGCCTTTCTTCGTTGCGCTTTCCTGCGACAGATGACCGTTTGGCAGATTTGCGTAGATTTGAAGTCTTATCTGGACTTTCTTGCACACCATGTTTACTGGCCCCGCTAATCCAATTCCGAACCATCTTTTCTTTTATGCCTAGCGTTGAATAAAACATATTACGGCACACTTGTAGTCTGATTGAATTATGTCTCAAAAAATATTGAATTGTCTGCGTTCGTCTCGATTTTTCTGTGGAATTAATTTTTGTCTCAGAACTGCTTGTAAGGCTGATCACATACATCCGTTTTTGCTCCCAAGTCAACTTACAAAACAAATTAAAGATTTAATTTTGGGTGTGCTCTTTAAAAGTTAAGCAATTTCTAAGCGCACTTTTTTTACAAAATTGTGATGAATTGTGATTTTGTTACTTGGGAAATATAAACACACAACTACAGCTGCGCTGACAGGTTTTCCTTGTATTGTTGTGTCATGGTGAAAACTAATGAAATAAAACAAAAAAAAGAAACGAGTTAGGGCTTTTACTTTCAAAAATTCTTTGACTTGACTTAGGGCTTTTTTTGAAATCGTTATAAATCTTTTATTTGCAATTATATCTCCCTGAAATTTTGAGGCAAGGTGCATTGGACATTTGCCTACCAGAATACACAAAAAAAAAATTTTGTAAAAATTGAGTTACGCCTTTTTTATATTAAGCCATCGATATGCTTCTAAAACTTGTTTCAAATATATGTAGAGGTTAGAATTTAAAGTTTAATATCAAATTGAGAATCGTTTGAAAAAAAAACATTTGAGAAACTTCGCGTTCTCAAATTGATATGAATCATTCTCAATCCTAAAGGTAACTTTAAAAATATTTGAGAAATATTATATTCTTTGTTTGGTATTAAATTTTATTATCAAATCATTCCTAAATCAAAAGAGACAAGTTAATAAAGATTTGAAAACTGGTATTTTCTCAATTTGATATTTGAAACAATATATTAAAAAAAATATATATTTGAAATATTACATAAAAATAAATTAATTAACAAATAAAATTATTTAATGAAATATTTTTCAATTAATGAATACGTATATTGATAGGACAAAATTACAAGTCTATACAAAATGTTCCATATTCACATTTGAAAAAGTTTGAGAATTACATTTAACAATGATTTGATAATAATAGCATTTCTCAATTTGACAATTAATTCCACTTTTTATTGAGAAAGCTATTATTTTCAAATAATTCTCAAACGTTTGACATTTGAGAAAGGACTTGATTTCAAATCACTCTCAATTTGCTATCAAATATTTATGTCTGCTGGGTTGAAGTGTAATATGTTATGGGTAGTAGTTGTATGTATGTACAGAATGAAATATGTTAAAATTAAAATGTTATAATTAATAGTTAAATAGAAAGTCGAATTTACATATTTCTTTTTTTAATTTAAAAGAATGGAAAAAAGGTACAATTAACAAAATACCAAATGGGAAATTTGATGAAAATTAAGTTAGATTAAGTTACATAAGATTAATTTTGATCAAAAGAAATTTGCGGTAAATTAAGTTTTTAAAGTTCTATTTAAAAAATTAAGTATTATTTTGGTAAAATCTGGGTTTTTGAAAGATAAAAGTTGGTGATTATATGTTTACATGATTTGCAAATAGAAAGGTTGTCACTTATATATCTGTCATTTTTGAATGTCAAGTTTAATGTACTATTATTTTGTCTTTTACAAGACAAAACGATATAATCGATGACCATTGCTTGTTAACGTTTGTTGTATTTTGAAGCTATGGTAAATTTTCAATCAGAAATTTGTTGAATTATTATTTGGGCCTTGATGATTTGAATTCAAACCGTTGGTTAATATGTCAACAGGCTTTCGATCCAAGATTTCATAAAAGTACAGAATGAATTGAATATCCTGATCGATTGTCAAATATAAAAAGTATGATGATAAAATAGTGTATAAGCGGTCAATGATGACCTACGTGGTCATATATAAAAAAAAAACGTCCCAGATATAACAAATGATATACAGGATCCCTGTTGTTTTCGACGAAGAATCTGTTGTGGCCTTGCACACGCTATTTCTAGTAAAACAGATTTGAAATAAATCCCATTGTAGAGAGAAAAAGTTGACAAATCTTACCTTTCAAGGAAGTGATTTTCGCGATTCCTCAAATATTATAAAAATAGTTGACAATTTCATAAAAAGAAAAATTAAATCTTAATCACACAAAAAATAAAAAATTTATTTAAAATTTTCAATTATTAAAGAAAGTTGTGAGAAAAAAATTTTAAATTTTTCAGAATAATTTATGAATACAATTTTCAAAGCAATTGTGATGAAACTTAAACCTGATGTTCAAGGTATGAAATTAAAGTAATTAAACCACCTAAGAGACCTCACATTTATATGCAATTTTAAAGGAAATCTGTCTTCTTTAAAATTGTGTATACAAAATTTTACATAAGTACATACCGTATTCCTTAATCTAATTCACAGAAGTATCAAAATCTCCAATAAAAACTGTTTACAGGCTAAAAAGATTGAACTTTTGTTAAAAAATGTATTATTTTCGACAACTGCTGAATGTTGGGCATACGTTCAAAATTTTCCGAAATTATTATTACACGCATTCTTAAGGTGCAGTATTTTTTAACCAAATTGAAAAAAATAAACATATAAAATTACCTTTTTTTTAAAAAATTCTTAAGATTAAAATTCTTTCTTGTTATCGAATTAAATTAATTATTATTATTACTTTTTTTTTACTTTGTGTAATTCAGAAAATTATAATTAACTTTAAAAGGGCAAAAACGGGAAAAAATCAAGGTCAAAAATGGGAAAATAAATTTTTAAAGTCAAATATCTTTTTACTATAAGATATAATATAGTACAGTTATGAAGCTTCCTTAGTAGAACTCAGAAATGTATAAATATTTAAAACCGATTCATATTTGAAAGTGTTACAAACACCGATATATTTTTACTCTCGAAGTGCCAAATTTGGCGCAGTGTAGTGCCGTTCGTACTTCACTTATACTCTAGCCAACAATATTGTGAAAGTCTAACTCCTCTTCTATCGTTGTCCCAAATTTCATCAAGATTGGTCGAGCAGATTATAAGATCAAAATTTATTTCCACTTATTTTGCAAAATGCCCCACTGTTGTTGGACAAATAATTCCAACGATTACTGTAACATTTATTTATTTCATCAGATGTTAAAAATTTTTTGGCCAACAACTATTCAACACATTAAAAAGCGAAGACAATTAAATATTTACTACATCATATTACATATATAATAATTGAATTTTTAAACAGTCATATTTTTTATAATTTTTTGGAAAATGGCAACAATATTTGTTAGCCGCTGAAAAGTTTACAGCTAGTAAGTACCTTGTGGCTTATTGCGAAGTTTCTAGAGAAAAAGTTGGGTCCGGCCTAACAGTAGTTTGGCGAATGCTCGCCGGAGAACTCTTGCGTATCAATGCTAATTTTCACACTTTAAATAAATTTTTTAAAACAACTGTTGTTAATTCTTGTTCATCAAGTTTCTTGCACAATAAAATCTTTATTAAATCTCAAAAGCCAACAAAGTTATTGCAGAAAATAGCCACAATAAAATGTTTGGGAAAGTATTAAAAAAATTAATCAAATTAATCCGATCAAATGTAATTTGAAAATATGAAAATTTTAAGGACGAAAGATTTACAGTAAAGGAAAAGAAAATCAATTAGTGACACAAAAATTATTACATCGATTTCAAGATAATGATATGCCGCTATAGCGAATGCTCCCTTTTCTATCGTATTTGCGACAGGAAAATAGAGATATCAGAAATTAAATAACAAAATGTTTGCTCTTACATTGATAATATTCAAAAATTTTTTAAGCAAATTTTGTAAATCTCTTTAAAAATTCACTAAAAAAGTAGAATTTTTAAAATTGAAAGTAGCGGTTGATGGTCGCTTTTCCAAAATCCTTTTGGGGGGATTGATTCAACATTATATTTAAATAACGAAAGGGTATCGCACTGCACTGAAAGGTGACATCATATATAATAATAAAATTTCGGCTGCCTACTATTGGATTTTTAATATTTTTATAAAATTTTTTGCCTCCAGTATTAATGATATATACCTACATAAAACGTACATTTTCCAAAAGAGTTTATGTGGACGAAAAAAATAAATAATAATTTTAGGGAGAAAACAAAAATTCACGAACAGCCGACGAAAATCACTATATCCGATTTCGGTAAAATTCAGTATACAAACTCATTACGTCAATACAAAAGTTAAAGTTCTTCAAAATTATTTATAGAATTTTTGCATGTTCCGCTTAAGTTCATTGAATAATTGTAGAAGAATACAGTGTAAAAGTTTTATTGCACACTCAGCAAAACGGAACGCATTTTCTGGTCCGCCACGACCTTCATCAGCACTCTTCAGCGTCCCACCGTGGTGCTCCCTATAAACATCAACTATTTAACTTAAAACTTTTTGTATTCCATTCTGCTGAGTGTCCAATAAAATTTTAAACTGTATTCCTTTACAATTATTCAATGACGAACATGCAAAAAGTTTTTCAAAATCTTCAAATTCGTGGTATTTTTGTCTATATATTACAGACAAATTTATAACATATATTTAAAATGTCTATAAAATTTTTTCAAATCAGTTATAATTTTTCACTTGCTGATTTTTACGGCCTATTTTATATAAATCATCTAATTAATTGTACTTTTATGTACATTATGTACAGTACTAATGAAATTGTCGTTAAGAATTTTTAGTTTAATTTGTTAAAAAAAAAAGTTTTTTTTGTTAAAAGTTACGTATTTTTCTTTCCTTTAAGTGCTTATAAAGATACCAGGAATTTCGTCCGGGATTCCCGGGACATGAAAAATGGCAAATTTCTCTGAAATATAATGAAATAAAATTAAAAAGAAAATATAATCAGAATCAAAATTTCAGCGATATTAATATTATTTTATGTTAAATATGAAAATATGAATATATGTATATATATATATATATATATATATATATATATATTATATTACATTAATACATTTTTTGTGCTCATTACTATTTAAGTTTCAACTAGTTCAACTAGTCCTAACTTGGGACTATATAGCTGCGCTCATGAGAATGCTCTCGGATCTGCCATCCAAACTTAATCACGAATATATATATATATATATATATATATATATATATAAACACGAATACGATTATGTCAACTTTTATGTAATTTTAATAGATATAATTATATATATATATATATATATATATATACATATACATATTCGTATTTAAGTTTGGATGGCAGATCCGAAAGACCTCTCATAAGTGCAGTTATAGTCCTAAAGCAGGACACCTCTGACATCAACATTTTTAAAATGTTTGCCTCTAAATAAGAATGTCTTTATAAACTTATAAAGACTTTATTCTGAAAGATATATTTGTAGAAATTAATCTAAAGAAAAAAAGCAAGATCAAATTTATATTCATTTATAATTAAAAAAATTCGGATTAAGATATTAAAAAGCATTGCGGACTATAAAAAGGCGAATATCTTGTCAATACACCATGATTTTTGTGCATAGAATTTTACTCTTTTCATAAGATATGCACTTTTTGGAATTTCTATATATGTAGTTATTAAAATAATTTTTTAAGCTTGAAAAATCGAGCGTGACTTTTTTTCCAGCCCATTAAACTTGAAATTTCGTTTAACAATTCACAATTTAGATCAATGTTGAAAGTAGGGTGCAAATCTTAACTTAAATTTTTATTCTTAACCATTACTGAAGCCTTTTGAAATAATAAGAAATAATATAGGATAAGTGTCCCTAAATATAAGTAAATCAGAATAGCGATTAGTAAATACACAGGTATACAAAGTTTTGGAATTGAGCAACCAAAAGTTGTTTCCAAGACTATGTGGGAAACTGAGTTCGAATCTTCACTTATTTTTTCAAAACTGGTTTTAGTTTTCGAGATATTCCCAAAAATATTTTTTACTATATTTGAAATCTGATAACCAATTTATTCAATGAAAAGTGATAAAGAGGAATTAAAGATCTGTCAAATTAATTATATATATATTATTATTATTATTTTTTTTTTTTTTTTTTTTTTGTAGTATGTTTCGATTTTCACCAAATTTTATTTCATTTGCTCTCCTTTCTCGTTAAACGTACCGCCAAACTTTTAAGTGAAAAATTAATTGTTCGAGCTCCAATCTTTTCGCAGTAAACTCTCCACTACTTTCTTCAAATCAGAGCTTTGCGATTACCGGGAATGTTTATTGGATGTTGAACATTTTTCTAAAGATTCCGTCATTCATTAGCATTTGGTTTGAAAAATATATCTCTTTTTAAGAAGAAGTTCTTGATATAGTAAAGTTCTATATGGAGATGTGGCTTAAGAATATTCTCTGAGCTTAGAAATGGTAAAAAGAAGATGTTGCGTTTTCCACCACAAATAATGTCGAACGCTATATTCATGAAACCAAATAAATCGTTGATATCATTGCTGAAGGGTATTTTATATTTATATAAATTTATATAGAATAGCGAATAGTGCCTCATTTTAGCCCCTTTTACATTGACATTTCTTAGAGTGTCCCACATTTTTTAACACTACAGCCATGATGCGATCACCTCTGCTAACTGTATTTACAAATTAAAACTTGGAATCAAGCCATTCAGTGATTATATAACCCATTTTAGTGATACCCATTTTTGGGATTACATTACAAAAATGGTTCATATCGACTTTGTAATGTTTTTTCTATATTTCTAAATGATTGAAATAAAATCCAACATTAAGAATATGATTGAAATCAATGTTTTAGCAATATCAACACCAAAAGGTCATTATGAACGCATATTGCTCCAACTGGAGTCTATCTTGAGAAAAATTATTGTATTTCTTATTTTAGTGATTGCCGACCTCAGAAACAATAAAGTTTCACAATTTCCTATAGTCGGCATAGATTACCAACTTAAGACATTTCGATTATTTCCTTCAATTTTATAGTCGGTATTAGTTTGTTCTTCTTATTTTATGTAATTCTTTTTTTATAAATTTTAATTTTTGTTAAACTTTTTCTGAATACCACGGTAAGACTATGGCCAATAGCTGTCGTGCCTGACTAGAAAATACAATCCATTCTGCCTAGTGTTCAATAAACTTATTTAATGTATTCTTCTACATATTATTTCAATAAGTTTAAGCCCAAATAATTTAAAATAATTCTTCATTTTCAGATCATTTCAGTCAAGGCCGAATAAATAAAAAAAAATCTTAATCTTTTTTTAATAATTGTATCAAGCAATTTTGCATTTTATTTAAATTTTAATATCATCAATAAAAATAGTGTGTCGTTGAAAAAATTGGAATGCTGTTTACTGGAAAAATATTTAAAAAAAATATTAAAAAAATATTTTCTTATCAGCGATTGGAAATCACTAATCTTGCATCTTTTATTTTAAAATTAGTTTCAAAAAATTCTTATGTTTGAGTTGCTATAAAAAATATTTAGGAACTTTTTAATATATCAAGATAAATATTTTCAATATTTTTTTTTCATAAAAAGTTGACGAAATTTTGTACTTTTTCTTTTTTTTTTTATTTATTCGCACATTTAGTAAGAAACTATTCTATTGCTAAATTATTATGAATAAATTATTGAAAAACACTTTTATTGAAACTTTGATCGATCTTAATATATATTTTAAAAAATATTTTCAGCAGGATGCCTTCAGAAATCTTCTTATGAACCGAAATCCCTAAAGGAAAATTTTTAATATTTTTAATATTTAATATTTTTAATATATTTTATATTTATCCCCCTCACCCACCACAAAAAATGTAAGAGAGATATTGGCGGCCAAGCGAACCCGCGGACCCCCAAACATATTTGAATTATTTAATAATATAAATGCAAAATGAGTAAAAAATTGTTTGCAAAGTTTCCAAGGAAAATATTAGTATATACAATAACTCCAATCGTTTCTTAATAAAAATCTTCCCAACCACTTTTTAGCTGGTCACGCACATTAGGCCACAAATGGTCATGAGGAAAAGTCATGGACAGATGTCTGGTCACATATTCTGGACCATTTTTGTTCAAAGCTCTTTTCATACTGATCAATTGTGTTCAGTACTGGTCTTTCGTGATCGTTTAACAGAGTGAAGTAGTGCATGATAGATCCCAGGGCATTACTTGGGTGCCAAGGTGATGATTTTCCTGTTTGGCTGGACTTTCATTTGTCATAGTGGTTTATCGTCCGTAACAGTTCGATGCTTTTTGATAAATTCAAGTATTCTTAAAACCGAAAAATTGTTGCTTGATCTATTCAGAATTATTACGTAAGAATTTCTTGCATTTGGCATGACTTCTGATAGAGCAAAGCCTTCAATTCTTCATTTTTAGACTTATTTTGCTCATCGAAATCTGCACTTTTAAATTGTCTAAACCATACACGACAAGTTCATTCAACTAAAGCGCCAAAATAGGATTGCTTGCCACATCACTTATTTTATAAGGAAAGTAATAAAGTAAAACTTCTCAACCAGAATTATATTCCTCAGGAAACACTCAGGAGTACTAGACAATATACACAAGAACTTAGTAACTTTATTAAATATTTTTTTTCTTTGAGCGGCTTCGATCTCTTGTTCCTCCTCTCATTCCGTAAAAAAACGAATTTATTCTCTATTTTAGACCTCTTCGCTTACCCCCTAAAAAGATACTACGGACCCCTAGAATTAATTGTTTTAAAGAAAACAATCTATAAAATTTGATTTTATTTAGATTTCTTTATTAAAGTTTTATTTTACATATATATTTTTTTATATTCCAATATTTTTCCAAACTTGTCTTTTTTTATTACAAAAAATTATTGATTTTTATAAAAGTAAAATAGTTGTATTTTATAAAGTTATAAATTAAACTAAGTTAAAATAAATGAAAGTTAAATGATACAAAATTAACAAATTATTAATAAATAAAGGAACATTATAATGAGGGTATTCAAAAGAGTTTACATGTGACTTTATGGGTCAACGCACCGCTCCATCAAAAATTGGAGAGGGTGTTACATGAGTCCTATGACCAAATAAGTATATTTCTTTAAAACATACGTTTGCATATTATTTATATAATATAGTATGAAGGTCAATATGGACTTATCGTCTGACAAATAATAACTTGATTCTAACATTATTATGGGATTTATGCAAGTTAAAGATGTGACGAAATATGGATCAATTTTTAGGACCCACAGATTTATACTTATATAAAACTTAATTGGCTATATTTTATTAAATTATTTGTATATTTAATTCATTAATGAGCGTTAAAACCCTATTCCTGGAGGACCTCTGCATGGGGGCTAGGTGAAATAAAGGATCGATCGTAACCAATTTCAATACGCTTCATCCTTGGATCATGAAAGGTTTTGGTTTCAAATTTCATTGAATTATTTATAACATTGCGACCTGTAGTTTAATTAAAATGGTTTACAAGGAAGAACGGGCATCGTTAAATCAACTCAGAATGTGATTATAAACCGATTGTTATACATTAAGATGGATCTTAGACCAATATTTTTGGGTTTTATAAATACGCATAATACCCTATGGTGGCATCTGATTTAAACAAAGTTTCTAGGGACATTTTAAGTTGTATTCATTCTCATGAGTTTTCTTTGCTCAATTTTGAGAAAAAATTAAAAAAATTATTCATACTCATTACATGGTGTTGACTATTTTACGTCTAGATAAGTAGAGATAATCTAAAATACTTTTCAACATAATATTTGAATATGTATATATTACAGGATATTTTTACAAAATTGCACTTATCTTTACTACCGAAATCATTAGCAAAAAACAAAATAAAGTAAGAGAATAAAAAAATCAAAAATTAAAAATTCTTGTTAAGCATTTTGATTTGAAACTCATCGAAATCGGCCTTAAGTTATAAAAGTTAAGAGGTTTTAAAGCTTTTTAATGCTCCATCTAGTCAATTATGAAACTCTGTAACTCATTACGTATTATAACAAAGTGCTTATAAGATTTCTTTTCCGAAATCGTAGGTCCTACACTACAGTTTGCATATGCATATATAAATTCAATCCGATCAGGAATGTAGGAGATAGATATTTATTACCAATTGTTTTTCGATATAGTATGTAGAATATATATAGTCAGGATTGATCGACTATATCATTCATATTTGATTTTTGTTTACATCGAACAATAAAATAAGCCCAATTTTATTTTATTTTAATGGAATTTCAAAAGATTACAATTGACACAGATCGTACGTAGGCAAATAGAAAACCTCTGATGATTTCCAATCCTATTGAAAAAACTTTTCCAAAAAATTCGAACTTCAAGAAGCCATAAAATTGAAATTCGTAGATACATTACAAAACCTTTTAGAGGTTTTCTTTGTCTAATGGTTTATTTTTAAATTTGTTGCATCTGCTAAGGGAAATATTAGCGCGAGATTTTAGAAAATTATGTTACTAGAATGAAACAAAGTGATTGATTAACAACATCAAAATGGTTAGTTTTGAAGTAGTTTAGGCATAATTTATATTACAGCAATTCTAGGAAATAAAATAAATTATAAATGCAAATTGCAAAAGTTTCGTTCAAAATATGGAAAACAGAATTTATTATAATAATTTCTACTGCGGTTTTCATTTGGTACATAAAGTACGTATAAACTAAGCCATATCTTGAACAAATTTTTTAGTTATACGAATAGAATGAACATTGAAGTGCTGCATTGAAAAAAGTGAGAAAAATAAAAGTGTAATAATAAGATTGAGCTGGAATTAATGGTAATGCGATGTGCGTTAAAACTTAATTATGCAAAGTCATTTCAAAAATGGTGTTTGGTTGTTGAGGCTAATAAGCCACTTGAAATGATTGGAAAAGCAAGTAGAAGGAAAGAAGAAAAAACGAAAAGAATTATTTATAATGGTCAAGTTATTTCCATATCTTACGCACTGATAATGCAGCCAAAAAAAAAAAAAAAATATATATATATATATATATATATATATATGTAAACTAAATTGCTCCCTCATCACTCACTGTCTTTTTTGTAGCCATCCATCTTTCAACCACAAAGAAGGCTTATCTAAGCAAGTAAATCATTTAATTAACACTTTTTTTTTGCCTTTTGCTCTAATTATTGACCCTCCCCTAGCATTTATTCATTCTTCTATTTTTTTTAATAACGAACAAATTATACATAAATATTATTATTATTATTATTTCTTTTTTTAGTTTTTACAGTTTTTTGTGTATATAATTTTTTTTTATGAAATTCACGCATATGTAGTTTTCTGCTTGAGCAACAATTTATATTTTTTTCCGTTTTCGTTTTCTTAACGAAATACAAATTTAATTTTTGGGATTTAAAAATTATTTTTGAAGGCAGGTAAGTTGTAGCCATATTTTTTTGCTATTCCTATGTTGTTCGTTCTTATAATCATGAATATTTTCTTTTGTATTTATTGTGTATTTGAGTTTCCTCGCACTCTGGAGTATTAAAAAAGTATTTGTAAGAACGAACCCTTCAAGCATTTGGAAGGTAAATTTATTGTCAATCGTTCTAGATGATTATCGGAAGATTGTTCGAAATTTACAAAAACAAAATTCATTACCATTGTCTGTACATTTACAAAAACAAAATACATTATAATATCGGATATATGGTAGTGTCGGACTTTTCTCACAATTTTAATTTTAATTTTCTAGTTTGGTGTTGCGAGCAATGATTTTTGTCCGAATTACTTTTGTGGACGAGTTACCTAGCCAGTACCCATTCAACGAAATTATTCAAGAACTAGTTCTTTGTTCAATTTTGTCGTACTCAGAATTGGTGTAATAAAAGTGTTAGAAAATGGTCATACAATCAGTTTTAAGTTTAAATGTTAAACTCTGTTTTTTGCAATTATTTGACAGTTCTAGGAAGATATTTGTGAAATAGTAATTTATTCAGAGAAGTCATGGAGAACTAATACAGAATTAGTTCCTCAAAAGTAGTTCTCATAACCATTCGTTAAGACCAATTTAGAACCATAATACGGTACTACTCTATGAGAGTCAGAAAAGCGGTTTTATTTACATCAGTTCTAGAATTACTTATTTTAGAACAAGTTCCAACAAATTTTCTGGAAGAAGCAATTTTTAAAATAATTTATTTATTATTATCTATCTAGGAAAAAATTTATTAGTTCTTTAACCAGATCCAAAATACATGAAATTAGTCTGTGCTCGTTCTACTTTGGCATTACGACCAATGATTTTTGTTTAAAATTGACACCTTCAGAACTAGATCTGTAGAAGTGTTACCTAGCCAGTACCCATTCTAGAACTAATTCTTTAATCAAGGATGTTTGTTCGAAAATGTCACATTCAGAATTAGTTCTATAGAAGATTATGTCTTTTTGATTTTAATAAATCATTTCCTAAATGCCAAAATAAATTTAATTTTTTACTCTTTTGGTTTTTTTCTAATTTTTGGATTTTTTTTTAAGTTTTTTAAACAGATACAGAAAGTCAATTGGGAACCAGTAATTTGTTCGGAGAAGTTATGCAGAAGTCATACATACTAATTCTCAAAAACATTCCTTAAAACCAATTTAGGATCATAATAAGGTTCTACTCTATGAGTGCCAGAATTGGTTGCAACGCCACTAGTTGTAAGAATGTTATTAAAGAATCTGAAGTTTCAGAAAGTTAAAGGCAAAAATAGAAATTCTAATAAAAAATGACGATTTTCAAAAGAGTACAAAAAAAGCTGATTAAATAGACAAATATGCAAGGCACCGAAATTAACCATAAATTTCTCATTTAAATCGTTTCTTTTGTAATGTTTATATGTGTGAAATAAAAATAATTTCGAAATATTAAAAAAAAACTTAATTTTAATTATAAATAGAATAGAAGATACTAATATGACACTTCCATGAGCATCGTCCGGGTGTCGTCTAGAAGACTCATTTCGCCACTCCTTGAAGTGCCTTCTTTGAATCGTCTGGAAGACAGTTTCACGAGGAACAGTTCTTCCCGCATGTAGAAAATGTTTGCAGGGTATGTACGTTTATATGCTGTAAATAGTATGTGTGTATTTGACCTTTAGGTAAATTACAAATTCGAACGGAAATGAAGGTACTACATGAATTAATTTTAGGTCTGACGTCTAGTCATAGTTACTAACTGTTATTTCTTTTTTTTTTAAATGATTGGTAGAGTTTTATTTAGTTTTTGCTGCATACATTTGAATGGTTTTTTTACACTTGTGTATTTAAAGTTAAAAAATACTCTGCATTAGTTAGGCCCTTTTTCCTTCCTCGTCATTTGTAACAGGTGTAACCAACACAAAGTTGACTCATGTGCAATTCATGCTTAAATTGGAGAAAATAATGTTTAAAAGAATATTAAAAAGATAACACTATCATAAAATATTAAATATATTTTTCTCTCAGCGTGATAGTATCGGACTGATGTAAAGGACCACGAAGGGTCATCATTGAATTGTCGGCACAAACACATTAACATTTATAAAAACTACTACTAGACCTAAATATTGGAGTTTGTAAATCATCCCATTTTAAATAATAAGGAATGCTTAGAAAACAGATATCAGCTAGGGGACAGTGGGACGAATTTAAAGATGTTGCAAACTTATTTTCGTTTTACACTCTAGTGTTTACAGTCAGGGAACAATGTTTGGCCACACCGGTAAAATGCAAAGTTTATTATTTTTTTGTTTTTTTTTTTTTTTTTATTACAAATATATTTTATAGCCAACAATTGACGACCTAATGGTCGGAAATTTACTCATGCGTGTTGAAAATGCTCGCACCTACATCCTTTCGACAATGTTTTAAAAATTAATTTATTTTATTTTCAGTTTTCGTTTACATACGAGTACATTTCATTTTCAGCATTATTTATTCATAGATTTTACAGCAAACAATGACGCTTCATAAAAAAAAAGAAACTGAAATGATAGGAAAAAGAATTACAGAATTCAACCTATATGTAAGAGGTAACTTAAATTTATTCTATACATACTCGAACGTTCATACAATTTTGAAAGATAAATAAATAAAAAAACCAAAACTTAGAAAAAAAGAAATAAAGCACAATCATACCTATGGATGAACATCAAAAAAACATACTAACGTTTGAAAGGCTGACTGTCTGTTTGTTTCATGGTGTTTGGCAGATTGAATAATTAATGAAATTTGTAACACATAAAGAGTTCAGTTAATATCCGTGTATCATAACAATAACAACAATAAAAATAATATTGAAACAATAAGTTTTATTTTCACCTAAATTGTTGTAAAAAAACACGATGCCAGAAAAAAGTTAATGAATTTATAATGAATATACTCGTATTATTGTTATATGAGTAAATTAGTTTTTTAAAATTAAATTATTAATTTGTTTTTTTTTTTTTTTTTTGCTTTTGTTTGATTAAAAAGTCTTTTATTAAATAATTTTTTATATACTATATATTCACAGATATTGAAAAATCAATATGATGATACAAAATGTATATAAGTTTCATTCACACAAACTTTAATCAGAAATTAACATCAGCACCTTAATTTAAAATATAATTTTTGGGAGTTGTTCTTTAAAAATTTACCCAAGAAACAAATATATATATATATATATATATATATATATATATATTTTAAGAAATTAATAATCTAGACCAGGGATGGAAAACGAAAATATCTTTCGGTATAAAAATAAAACTAAAATAATATCTTTTTCACCCTCAAAGTATTAAAGTTATTATTATTATTTTTATTTTTTTTTAAGCTCAAAGAATTGAATTTGTGCACTGCCCGCCACTTGAAAAAGGAATCACATTTTTTTTAACTTTAATTAAGTATATCTCCTAAACTAAAGTTCAGAAAAAAATTATTTTTTGCGCAACCAAATTTCAAAGTGTTGGCTTTAGTTTCCTGAAGAAATAAAAATATACATATTTTGTTATACTAAAATTATGCATTTATTTAAAGACATGTATTTCTGTGGTACTTTTTGGTGTGTTACTTGAATAAAGAATATTTTAAAACTAAGCAAACTTTAACTTATTTTTAAATTTTAGGTTATAACAATGAAAGTTGTTATCTCCTAGTATTCAATCAGTAATGAGTACTTCCACCATTTTTAGAAATAACCTCAAAAATGCGATTTGGCATCGACTTGTATAATGACTCTAAGTAATTTAGCGAAATTGAACACTATGCTTCCGTTGTTGCATCCTTTAAGGATTCTATCGTCTCAAATTGTTTTCCTCTTTCATAAACTTTTCTTGCAAGTCAAATCTGGACATTTTCCATTGGATTCAGGTCTGGTGAATATGGGGGCCAATCCAAAAGTTGAACACCTTGTTGATTAATCCATTGTTTTACTGCTCTAGCGGTATGAATCGGAGCGTTGTCGTGTTGGTTTTTTAAATGCTTCCTCCAGAATGTTTTTGCAGGTCGTTGCAGACATTTTGTTGGATACAAAAACCAATTCTATGATACCATAATACGAAATGGCACCCCATACCATTATTCCGCCCTCTCGGCTGTGTCTGCGGCTCAAAAATAATTCCTCCTTATTTAGGTCATGGTAGTTATAGTTATACCCGTCGGGACCATCAATATTAAACTTTTTTTTTATCGGAAAATACAACTTTAAACCATTTGTCGGACCATGTCATTGTACTTTTGACAAACTGTAGACGTTGTGATTTGCGTTTTTATTAAGTGGTGGTTCTTTTTGCAGTTTTCGTCGGACTATGTATGGGCATGACTTTAAAATACGGTGCACTGTTCTTAGACTGGCACTGACTCCACTTTTTTCACGTATTTTTGATACCGACATGGCAGAATTTGATGCAGCTCTAAGAATTTTTCGTCCTTCTTTTGAGTTGTTGCCATTTTCTTCCACCCTTTCGTGTTTTTTCCATATCTTTCCACGTCATTTAAATAATTGTACACAACTGTCTTTCCTCTCAGGTTATATAGTATATTATAATACGCAGAATGTTAAAAATATCATCCTGTTCTTGAAATAAAATTAATGAAATCAATTACTTAAAGATGAGCACTTTAGCTTCAGTTTTGTTAAAATATAATATATTTTTTGATATCTTTGAAATTCGGAACATTTTCACTCTCACTGGAATTCGATTTACAGAATATAGAAACTTGTAATTTGTAGTAGTGTTACATATTTTGGAATGATTATCGTTTACAATTTAATAAACTAAGCAATCGAACTACAGCCCAAGAGCTTCTATGCCATACTAATTGTCTTATTTACCTGTGTAATTATTTTGAAACTCAAGCACCCAATTTAGTTTAGGTATAGTGTTCATCACAATTGCATAATCTCTTGAACACCAAGTATAAATCTGAATCGAAGATCCTTACACAAAAAAAAAACACTTAAAAAACATTACATGTTTCTATTCGAAAATTAAATGCTTCCAATATATATTTTTGTTTAAAAAGTTTACTTTTTAATCGCTTTGTAGAATAAGTAACTAATTGCTTGATAGTATCAAACGACTCGGAAGTACTTTGGTACTTTTGAATGTTAAAAATATTAAAAAAGTACTATCATATTAACTTTTCAATCCCAGGGTTAAAGAAATAGAGCAAGGGAGAAAAACGGCAGAGGATTGTAAAATATAGGATAGAGTTAGATACGAGAAGTGTAGAAATCTAAGCAGTTCATGTTGATGTCTGATTCATGTTGAATGTTGCAAAATATCACCAATGTATTTCAGTTAATGATAATTCTCGTTTTCTTAAGACATTTTCTACAATTGACACTATAATGTAGTCTTAGATGTCTGGCATGATTTTAGAGCGTAAGATATCCAGTGATTAACTTTATCAAATCGGCAGTTAAAGAAGTTACTATTTCAACAGGGCCTTCCGAAGAATATAAAAAAAGCCTCGCAAACTGTGCAAGTTTGCACACCCGCAAATAAACTGTCACAAATTGCACTGTGGGTTAAAATTATCGGTTTTTGAGGCAATAAATCACAGAAATCTGCTAGACCTTCAAAATTTTATACAGATGATTACGATGGATACCTTAGTCTTCGTTAAAAATTTAAAGTCAATCCGCCCTAACCACGTCCACTTTCAGTAGTTATATTGTTTCCCATGTTTAAGGTCACCGGAAATTAAAATAATTTCATAATTTCTTTATGTTGTTTACCAAAATTTTAGAAAGAAAAACTTAGTTAATTAACCCACTGCCACATTAACTTTCTGCGACAGAAAAAGTAAGCCTAGCACTGGGTGGATAAATAAAAAAACGGCGTTTGGATAAAAAGACCGTTTGGGTAGGAAAAACATTTATTTACTAATCAAATTAATAAAAATAAAGTCAATTCAGTAAATAACATTTAATCATAAAATTAACTAAGTCTTCTTTTGCTAGTCTTAAGCACAGTTTACAAATTAATTTGTGCCGACAATGCCATCAAAATTTAATCCCAATTTCATAATAAACTCTTACGTAATAATTGTCAAACGTTTCATCAACTTCTAACTCTATATTAAAATGAGGTGAAACAACTGCTTCCTCTTCAAACTCATAAAAATCTTCATTGACGTAGTCGGAAATTGATACTCTGGAATATCAGGAATCTTCGAAAGAGAAATACCTTCTTTAGGAATCTTTAAACTTTCCTTTGCTTAATGACTGGTCTTTAGACAAACACTGGATAAGAATTGGTCAGAAGAATCCATGTTAGAAATATCAGACATATTATGCTCCTTTCGTGCATGGTCAATGCGAACCTTTTTTATAAAATTTAGACAAACACTGGATAAGAATGGGTCAAAAAAATCCTTGGGTCTGTTAAAGACATCAGACATATTGTGTTCCTTTCGTGCATGGTCAATGCGAACCTTTTTATAAAATTTGCTGCGGAAGCATTTTCTCCAGCGCATCCAGGAGGCACGATTAAGGCTGGTATTATTTGCGAAGAATGTGCTAAAATTTATGCTGATATTGGGTACCACTCGTAATTTTGAAAATATATTTCGGCCGTTGCAAAACAAGAACTCTTAAAATTTTCAACACCTAACTCAAAATTACAAGAAATTGCAATTATTATGATTTACAAGAGATTTAAAAACACCATGTTAATGTTCTTAACTAATTTTAAAAATATTTTTAATATTATTTTTTTTTAAATTTAGCTTGAAAACGAGGCAAATTTATATAACAATTTACAGAGAATTTCCCTTAGATGTACGCCAATAAAAATTACCGTTTTATACCCACCATCAAAAAGATGGGGATATATTGGGTTTGTCATTCCGTGTGAAAAATGTTTAAGAATCATTAAGTATGTATATTCTGGATGCTGGCAAGATTCTGAGTCGATCTATCTATATCCGTCCGTTTGTCTGTTGAAAGCAGAATAGTGCTCGGGGGTGTAACACAGGGTGTTCGCACAACAGCGAAATTTTATTTAGATTGTTCGTGGATCAATATAAAGTAGAAAACCAAAAATGGGCGTTATCCGCCCACTTTACCGTCCACCCCCCATATAAAGTGAAACATCAACGAAATTTTGTGCACATAGTTCAAAGACCAATGTAAACTCGAAAACAAAAAGTGTGCGTGGTTCGCTCACTTTACCACCCACCTGAGATGAAATTTTAAAAAGTTACAGATGGTGGGTATATAGATTTGGACAAGCCGAATGGAACATTTTCATTCATTTGATATTGTTGTTGGTTCATTGACTTTAAAATATATTAATTTTTCATATAACATCTCAACACGGGTTAAGGGTATATAAGATTCGGCATAGCCAATATAGCACACACTTTATATTACGTTTTTCTTAAGAAACAAATTTGAAGATTTTGAATCTGATTTGGAAAGCATATTGTTGTTCTACGAATGACATTGCAGTCGATAGTTGTAAGCATGGAGATGATGCACCAATAGAGTCTCAGCCTGGCTTAGTGGATATAGTTATGATGACTTGTATAAAACTTCCGAAATAGAAGGGATTTGGACTTAAAATTGAGTTAAGCATACGTTATTAACTGAAGCTGAACTTCTTTAAAGTAAATCCGATGTTTTTTTTTTTATTTCACAAAAATACAAACAAATTTTTATTTACTCGTTTTACGGTTAACAATTTCCGAACATTCACAAGTTTAGCTGATGTTCATAGACCTATCGATGCATTAAGTAAGTATAGAGTAACATTGGCTTTAAAAAAAACAAAAGATAACAAAAGATAACAGCCGTATTCAAAAGAACTTAATAAAGTTTTACTAACCCTTGATAATCAAAATTCCTTAAAGTTCTATTCGCTTAATGTACCTTTAATAAGCCATTGTTAACTTTAAATATTTTAAAGTACATTCGACCATACTTCAAAGCTACTTTAAGATTATTTCCATTACATATATACATATTTCAAGAAAAAAAGATTTTTTATATTCATTCGTAAATTTTTGATAAAAAGTTCATATATTTTTAATTTTCGGATGTTAAGATTCGTTCCGAAATTACAAAAAATGCGCCAGTATAGTTATTTAAAAACGTATGAACTGAATTCCGGGTAAGGATAATATTTTTTTTACATATGTTCAATGTAAGCTGTTTTGTAATAAAATCATAAACATAAACAGGAAAAGGTATATTTTTCCTGTTTTGAATTAAAATACTAACATTCGGGCTACACACATGTTAACCAAATGTTAGCCATAATCACATATGTGCGACTTTTTCGTTGTTTGCTGTTTCCACGTAATTCTAAATAGTACATTAATATGTACAAATCTTAGATTAAGGTACCATTAATATATATAATGTGTCAACTCCGGGTTAAACCTTATGCATTTTAACAGAAAAAAATATTAAAACAGTTAAAATCACAGTGTAAAATAAAATCTTCTCTGTGTTTAAAATTTAACAAAACTTAAACAAAAATAATATAAACGAAACCAAATACAAAATAGTGATGTTAATTTTATCGCAGAATATTTGTTATTCGCATACTTATAATTACAACTAACAAACATTAAATAAAATTATTTAATTTATACGTAATTATATTTATATAGGCTAAATAATAATTTATTTTTAAATTAAAAATTTGTTTGTCATCAAAAACGCACTAGAGCGTTAAAAATAATAATGTAATAAAACAGTTAACGAATAATTTATTCCAACTATTCACAACACTGACAATAGAAATGAGAAAGAAACTGAGAACTGTTGCCTATATAAACAAAAAAAAAAAAAAAAAAAACAGTTTATTAGTTAATGTAGACTGCAAACAGTTTTTTGAATACGATTTTCTTAATAAAGACTTGAAGGGATGCATTTTGTATTAGCTAGTTTGTGCTTTACGTTTAAAATTGAATTTTTTTTTCTGAATACGGCAGTAAAATCTTAATTGGATATTATTTTTGAAAAACTATTTGAGAAAGGGAATTTAACCCTTTGTCGCAAATTAAGCGATTTCAATTAATATAGATATATTTTTATATGTTTTCAGTAATTTTTTTTATTTTATTAAAATTAATTGTTAACATTGTTTTTATTTTCTTTTTTATTAAAACACTAAGATAATATAGAATGCTTCATTTATTTTTTGATAAACACTGAAAAAAACGAGCAAAATGTTAAGGCATAATTTATTTAAATAACTAGGATAATTTAAAACATTCACTCAATTAATCGATTAATTTAAACAACATTTTTGAATTATTTGATAAATCGAATAATAAAAAAGTCGAGAAAAATAATTGATAACATTTTAGACTTTTTGAGAATCGAAAAAGGCCAGAAAAATTCTAGAAGTTAAAGCAAAAATTTTGAGGCTGAAAGAAAATTAAAAAGGCTAAATTTAGCCTTAAAAGCAACACCGATCGCCTACCATCATATAGTTATTATTAATGGTCACAACCAGGGCTGATACTTTCATGTAAATGCATGTTTTTAGTGAGCAACTCAAAATCATAGTTAACCAATTATTTTTGCGAATTAAAGGATTTGCAACAAATTGGTATCGATTTGTTATTGCGTATTATTGCATGTTTTATGTAAAATGTATATTTTTCTTTAAATACAAAAATTTTGTATATTTTGCGATTTTTATTTTTTTACTTTTTACTATAAACGAATAGCCCAAGGGAGTAAGGGCCTGAAATTTGATGAAGGGAATTTTGGCATATACATAACTTCATCTTGGTTATAAGTGTGACAAATATTTTTTAACTTATATCTCGCATACTATGCACTTTACATTTTTGGATACAACAATTTTGTTTTGTACCATCATCATTTTTGGAATTATGACGCAACTTATGTTCGATTTAATATTTTTAGTTCCCGCCATATTTCAGGTTGGCATTGAAAAATGATTAACCATACAATGATGTACCATCCATCATGATATCGCGTCCTGGTCCATTTTAGGATGTTCGCAAGTGTATATATTTTAATGAGATTACAAGCTAAAAATACAATCGAAAATTAAAAAACACATTTTTAGTAAGTAAGTTACTGTTCCTAGACATTTTTATTGTCATTTAGCCACCTGAACCACTGATGTTGAAGGACGATATATTGTTAATGTTGTTGTTGGAGTTCCAGTAAAAGATGAGGAAATGTCTCAGTAAACATGTTTGGTTCTTATTATAAAATAGGGGGAAAAAAGTAAATCATGTTGGTGTTATAAACTCCATTTAATGTTAAGGCAGAACATTCTCTGCAGGAATTTTTCCCAAAACATATTCATATTACATATTGGGCACACGATTTACATATATCTTGTTGCTGAGGAAGTGAGATTTCATTTTCAAGATATAGCTTCACATATTAATGTCAAATGGAAAAAAATAAATTATGCAAATAGTAATTCATTTTAAATAGGTTTGCTCGTTTGAAATTCTAACAAAACTTACGAGAAAATATAAATTAAAGAAAAAAAAATTTCAAAAACAAACTTTTATTTGAAAAAGTAAGAAAACGGAAAATTTTAGTGTCAATAAAAAAATAAAATAATTTTTCAAATATTTTCTTATAGAATTTCATTTATCTAAAGCTATAATAAATATGATTACATTTAGTGAAAAAATAAATATTAACGTTTTCTTAGTCTTGTTGAATATCAGCAATAGTTCAGTTTCTTGATCTGTTTGTAAGACAATCTGTTGTGAATATCTTAAAGAAGTAATAGAAGTATTATATGATTAAATTCTTAACAACTGGATGCTTCACTTGACTCAAGTGCATTATTACACTCGTTATTTTTATCCCTACTGGTGCTAATAAAAAATAATAAAAATTAGGTTAAAAAATACCTTAAAATATACAAATCGGCTCGAATCACCAGCTGAATCGAATTAACTTTGTACGTTTGTACGTACGTCCGTCTTTATAAGCTACATGTAATTTGGAAGTAAACTTAGCCCAATTTGGTACACAGAACTTGTATAATCTATTAACCTATTGTTCAAAACTTACCCATTATTTCACCTAACATCCATAATAGGGTTGACTACCATAAATCTCTTAAATGTGGCAGAATTCAACACAAATAATTTTTTGTTTAACCTTAAGCTACTACAATATACATATATATATATATATATTTTTTTTTTTGGTATTGGTCTAGAATTGACCATAAGATACATAAAAGGACCTTTCCTAAATTACTTAAATGTCAATATGTAGGCAAATATAGGCGATTGGGCACATCTTATTTAAATACCAAATAATGTACCAATAATGTACCAAAGCATTAATTCATAATTGACTACGGCTCCCATAAAAGGACCCTTTCCGCAAATCACTTAAATGTACATAAATTAATATCACAATACAATTTTATACACGTAGGATTTGTAAAACTATAAATAATAATTCCAAAATTTCTAAGACTTCATTCAAAATTGGCAACAGGTTTCAACACAAAACGTTGAAAATGTGTACATATTTTCTTGTTATTCTTTTTCAAAATAAAATTCAACAGGAATTTGAAAATAAAGTTTGTTTTATTAGTTTTTCTCGTACGAAATATTCAAATAAATTATAACAAAAGATAAAAATATTTTCTCTTGAAATTTTTACTACTTTTACTATTTTTATGCGAACGTAAATGATGTGTTTTAGTAAAAGACTTTTAAAAATAGTAAACATATCATGCAAACGAACAGACCTAATGTTTATTTATAAAATTATATCACCAACTAAAATATAAAGGCAGTAACCATATTTCTGGTTGTTTTTTTATAGAAGTAAAAAATTATAATAGCAAATAAAAAAGGCAGTAAACACATTTTTCAAGTTTTACTTTTAATTTAAGTAATTTAGTGAAAATGATGTGCTTAAAACAAAATTAGATAGAGCAAGATATTCCGTATCTGACACTGATGCTACGGTTTTTGATTTCTCTTAATATTAATTTCTATTAATATTAATTCGTATTCATATATTGAATTCATTCATTATAATTCAATAAAAAAAACCACCTTGAATTTTTAAGTATTTACGGCTTATTGCATTGTAGTTAGCGATGTGATTTACACTAAAATAAATCCTTAAAAATATTATTATTTTTCCTTAAGAAGATAGATTTGTATTCTCTTAATACATGTGCAACTAGACACATTCATTTTTTCATTTTTTCTGCCAATGCTTTGCATTATCACGCTATCAATTTAATCGTTTAGAATCTAGAAGAATTAAGTTAAATAAATAAAGTGAAAGTTCAATTAGCTTTACAATCAACCAGGGATGGAAAATAAAAATATTATCCAGTATCAAAAAAGTTTTAAAGTGATACTTTTTTAAGAGTGAGAGTACTAAAATTTAAGTGTTTGATAGGTATTTTTTTTATTTAGCGCAAAACTCAAAGAATGTAATTCGTATTTCCAAAATAAAGGATTAAATATCATGCCAATTTATTAAACGATTCAATTCAGGTTAAATATTACATTAACCCTAGAATGCTAACGACATTCTTTTTACATTTTAATACTAACGAAACGTAAATTTTACGTACATATATGACAATTCCTAAAAACAAATTTAATTGTTGTTGTTTTGTCAGCTATAAGTGCATTTTTATTATTTATTTGCCTTTAAAAAGGCTTGAAGTAAAAAAAAAACAAATTCAATAAATAAGATAAAAACATTAAAAAGCCCACAAAATAACATCAAGATTACATTTTTGAAAAGTCATGATAAATTATGATCTGGTGTTCACTAGAGAATTGAGCCTTTTTTGCATAATGGCTAAATTTTTAACACATTTTGATTTCCTTTCAGTAATCTCGGCAGCTCATAAGTTTCTTTCAATTATTACATTAATTTCATTGAAAAGTTAGAATTGCTAACTACATCCACCAAATTTAGAATATCCTCCGAATGCTTTAACTTCTACTCATTTAAAAAATTAATATTCAAATTTATACTGTTAATACTAACGCAAAATATTTTTTTAAATAATTTTGTAACTTGTGAACCGTTGGAGATATCTGAATAAAATTTCACATGGCCAGAGCAGAAGTGTTTCTGACTTGATTTGGAGTAGCACAGCTCCCTTGGGGTCACAGGTAGAGGCTAGACACAAAAATTGTTCACCTCGAGTATGTAATTTTTTTTTTTTTTTTTAATTCGACAAAAGTTAATTTATGACGTGTAATTCTTGAGAGTATTTTAAGGTGAAATCACGGGATTTTTCGCCCAGGAATTCTGAGACCCCAAACCCTAGTTTCCACATACGAAAACAATAAAGATTTTAAAAAATGCATACGTAAAATTTACGTACTATATTCTAGGTTAAATTATGAAGGTCGTTATAAACAAGGCCGTGTTCATTAAATAAAATTAAAAGGAAAGAAATCTTTAGAGATCAATTCCTTACACAAAAATTTAAATACTATTATATGTTTCTATTCGAAAATGAAATATATCTTCAAAATATATTTAAAGTTCAGAATAATCAACTAATCCTGAGAAAGTATCAAACGACCCGAGCGAGTACTTCGATACCATGGAATATTGAATAGTATCAAAAAGAGGACGATCGTAACAACTTTTCAATCCTAGTATCAACTGGCTGGAAAGGTTAGGTTTTATCTAATCTTGGTATCTTGGTTAAAGGAAACATTATATTACATGCAATTAAATGTGATTAGAAATTTCATCATAAAGTTTGTGCTTTAGAAAAAATAACATTCCTTTTAGCTATCTGTAAATATTTCTTTCGATTACCTTTTCCATTTAGCTTCAACCCTATTTTAAAATTTCGACTTTCTTTTTATGCAATTTTTCAAAGAGTATTTCGGTACCATCGTTAGAAAAAATATGCTGAAATAAAACAAAAAACTCATTTTTCCAGTGAACCCCCTTAATTCCCCAGTGACGTTGAAATAAAAAGACTATTTATAATTTTTATTTTTTAATAATACTTTTTTCCCCACTAAACAACACATCATTTTGACTCGCATCATTCAAGTCAAAGCGAAAGTTGCGTGAAGAAATACAAAAAATTTATTTGTTTGTTGTTCATTTGTTTTTGCAAATTTGTTGGTTGGTCTAATAATTTATAATAATTCATACAAAAATGATGATTAGTTTTTAAATTTGTTATCCTAGAGAATTTATTATGCATTAATAATTTGTTATTTTAAAACAAAATACAAATAAATTGTTAATTAATTTATTAATTGGAAAAAATACTAATATGAGAGGACAAAACAAAATTTGAAAAAGTTAATAATAATTAATTAATACATTTCGTTAATACGAATAAAAACTTAACTGTATAAGTACAATAATAATAATTGTAATAATAATAATAATAATTTTAATTGTAATAATAATGAAAATATTTTTATAGAGTTTTATATAGATGTTACATTACTGTAACGTTTTCTTTTTTTTTATAAAATTTTTCAAACAAATTAAATTTTATTTTTATGCAAAAAATCAAAAATACACAAAATGAAATGAGAAAATTATTTAATTCTTTTTTTAAGATAATTTTTGTGTAATATTGTTGTTGTAATAAGGTGACATATTATATATTTAATTTAATTTTGTTTGTTGTTGGTTGGTTTGATAACACATTTATAATAAATACTTGTTGTAGTTCACATTTAAATTTATTCGTTTTTTTTTTTTTTTTTTTTTTAATATTCGTTTTCATAAATTGGGAGGAGGTTAGACAAATATATATTTTTTTAAACTTACAAACTAAGAGATATTCATTTCTATGATTATTTTTTTGGATTTTTTTTTTCAAATGATAAAAAAAATTTATAATTTCTTTTTCTTTCGTATTTGTTTTAAATTTGAGATTTGATATCAAGACGTTTTCATATATCGCAGTTTTATTTATTTGTATTTGTATTTAAATATTTGTTTTTTATTTTATTTTTTTTAAAAAAGTTCACAATTGTTAATTGATTAATTTTAATTTGTTAAGGTCCTAAACATTAAGCCAGTAATGCAGCCTTGAGTTGTTTTTTTTTTTATAAAAATTTTGTAATTTTGAATTTTGTTTTCGCTTAAAATTTAAAATGGATGTGTTTTGAATTTGTTATTTTTGTGTATTTTTATATTTTATTTATTTGTAATTTTTTAATTATTAATTATTTTGTATTTGATTTCTTAACCTAAGCAACTTAATCAGTATCACATTTTTATGAGTTGGAGATCTTGGCAAATACTTCATATCGTTTCATGAAAGTTTTTTTTAATAAAAATTTAGCTTTTTGTTGTTTTGTTTTTTTTGTATAAGTGCTGCCATTTTTTTAAAAAATATAATACTTATACCACAAACAAATTTTGACAAACAAAATCGTTTAAAAAATTTTATTATTAATTTTTTTTTTAATTAATATGTATCGTATGTAAATATAAAAAAATAATAAATAATTTATTAAAACCTAATTTGAACAAATGTATCAATGAGATTTGTTAAAAGCCTAAAATCCTATAAAAAAATTATAAAATTTTTCTTGAGAGAAATTTTAACAAAAAAATTATAAGTAATTTTAGATTTTTGTTTTTAAAAACAGGTTGGTATTTTAGTGGGTTTTGTTGAGTTTGTTTTTTTTTTAAGTTTTTTCTGCTTTTACTTTTAAAAGTAGAAATCTAAAAAGGTGGGTGGTTCTTTTTGTTTTTTAAATATTTTTACTTTAACATTTTGGTCTCGAGTGTGTAAGTTTTTAAGTGTGTAAGAGTGTTTGTGTATGAAAAAAAGATATATATATATTTTTTTTACTTTTTGTTTTTTTTTATATCAAGAAGTATCTATGAATGTATGTATATGTATGTCTGTATGCATAAAAATTTGTATATAATATTTAAATGATATTTTATATGCCAACCAAATTATTATTTTTTGTTATTTGCTTTTAAATTTATTTTCTTTTTTGTTTTTACCTAACTCTGTTTCCGTTTAACATAAACTCTTGGAGTATGGCCTATGTTTGGTTATGTTGAACTCGGGACTAATGGTAATGGTACGCGATAGATTTTTCATGAATTGTGGCAATAACGCAGTCCAGCCGCGATGATCCTGGCTAAGTGTTACATAGATTTCATAGCCAGTGTTGCCAGAGCGTTGATTGTTCAAGTCGAGAGTTGCAATGCGTCTGGAATTGTTGGGTTCATCCTCGAATTCGATATAGATGGTGCAGTCGCGTAAACCATTGGCTTCTTCACGGGCTAAACGTAAAATTTCCAACGCTATGCGTGGTGTGAGATCACAGGGTAGCGATACTTCGGTACAGGCCAAATGTCGAGATTTGGCTGCACGTAGTTCATCCAATAAACGCAATGATAATTCTTGGACAGCTTGAGTTTGTAGCGATTTGGCATTTATTGTTTTTGTCGCTGTTGATGTTGTATTTGTAGTATTTGTTGTAGTTTTTGTTGTTGTTATTATTGTATCACAGTTTAATTTGTTTGAGGAGTTGGAGGTGTTTTTAACATTGTTAGATGTTTTCAAATTTTGTTGTTTCCGTTGATGATGATGTTGGGGATGATGTGGATGATTGATGTGATGATGTGGCTTAAACGGGGTATTTGAAAATTTATATGACGGCTGAGATTTCAGTGAACCGCCATTTGTGGGTGTGGATAATGTTAATTGACTCTTCCAATCTAAAATTAAATAAAAAAGAGTAGAATGAAATTAGTAAAGTAGGCAATTTTTTATGAACATAATATTTTATATAAAAATACTCTAAAATTGTTTGGTTAAAATAAAAATTATATTAAGTTTTTACTTTAATTTAATTACTTAAAAATATTGAATATATTGTTTTAATATTAAATTTTTCTTTTTTATTTCATTTCTCTATAAGTGTTCATGTTAAAATTAATTTGTAAATTAGAAATTAAAATTTTATTTCTATACAGATTTAGTCAAAATTTTAGGACGGTTTTTAATTATTTTAATATGTCTATAAATCTGACAATTACCGGAAAGCAAAATAACTTTTATGCAAATAAATTCAATATTTTGGAATAAATTCTATATCATATCATTTAAAGCAAATTTTTTACTTTAAAAATATTTAAAATATTTTAAGGAATATTATAAAAATTTGTAAAATTCGTTCCAAAATAACTGGAAAAATCGAATTCCAAATTAACCAGGAAACACTTTTCTTCCTGATTTATTTGCAAATTTGAGTAATCCTTTAATAAACTAACGTTTTCAAAGTGTAATCTTTTAATTATGTATGTATTTGACTTTCAGCAAAACTAAAGAAACAAATTTAATAAAGTTTAAAGCTCTTGAATAAAATTTTCTTTCTCTTGTGAAAAACTCAAGAGCATAAAATATCTAATAAAGAGTATTTGATAAAAGGTTTATGCTCATTATCTCAAAGAGTAACAGGAAAAAACTCAAATATTTAACTGAGAAAACTCAGATACAATAATGAGTGTAAATAAAAGATACAATATCTAAAGAGTTAATAGGGGCCGGTTTGGCTAGGTTACAAAAATGAGCAAAACATATAAATAAACACATATACAAACAAAATACATATGGAAATATATATGTATATACTCGTATGTATGTGCGTATTGTAGGAAAGAAAATTAAAGCAAAACAGCAAAGTGGAAAAACTTGTTTCCAGCTGATAGCACAGCTGGAAATCAGTTGTTTTTTGTGTACAACTCGTCTGTCGTATGGGCCAAAACAGATACACACCAAAAATACGACGACGATGAGTGCCAATAGATACATAAAAACCTATTACTAGGGATACAATAATTTTCATGTATATTGTATATGTATGTGTTTGTGTGTAAGCAAAAGATATATTTATTATTAACTTTAATTCTTTAACTTTAAATTAACTTTTTTCTTTCCTTTACTGCTACTGTTGCCTTCGGGTTTCCCTTAAGGAAACAAACTAAAAAAAACTAAAACAGGAAATGAAACCTTTGAAATATTGATTTCCTAATTTGTGTATTTTCTTCTCTTCCTCTTATTTTCTTAAATACTTTTAAGTTGAATGAATTGCAAACATAAAAAAAAGGATTTTTGATATTTACCTGTAGCTAGAGCGAAATGAGCTGGATATTGATTTTGTACGGATAACACCTCCATGTTCATTTATTCAAATTAAAACAATTAATTAAGTGAATAATATATAGTAGTAGTTAATAATGATGATGTTGTTAATAAAACGTAAAGCAAGTATTTAAATTATAAAATATCACAATTGATTTGGGAAAACAATTTTCTGTTGCTGTTGAAATTGTTTTAAAATTTCTCTCGCTTGCTTCGTTATACGGCACTTTTTTATTATTAATTAATTTCTTTCCATAGATTCTCTTGTTGCAAATAAACCTCAAAGTTTATTTAAATATTTTCCTTAAGCTCATCGATATTTCTTTTTTGTTAAAAAATTATTAACACTTTAATATTGCAATAAAAAACTGATTTTCATTTTAAATTGGGATTTAGCACTTTTTTCGCATAATTTTTTAACAAATTTCCTTATTTTATTTGAGGCTGTTGAGTGATTTTTATGAGGCAAGGAAAATTTTTTTATTTAACAATATTTATTTTAATTTAAAAAGAAACAAGAATCTAATAAAAACAAAATGTTTAACAAATTTATTTTTGCGTCTGCTGCTGTTAATTTTTTGTTTGGTCGGTCTTAATTATTTAGTAATAATAATGATTTTTGAATTTGCCTTTATGATTAGTGAATTTTAAGGCTAAATTTTAATTATTATTTTTGTTGTTATTTTAGACGTGTTGTCAACAGCAGTGCTACGAAGCTACTATTCCGGCCGGTTAGTTGCTGCAGCCTTTTATAGCTCTTGACAGTCCTGTGTTGTAGCAAACTGACTCACTCACTGTCGTACAGGTCGGTCGTTTGGTATTGTTCTATGTATACACTTACACTTACATACATTATACTCATTGATTTCTACATACAAACACTTAGAGTACAAAAATTGTATTGTATATGCACCACCACCTTACTCTTCATAATCAACACCAGCACCACCACCATCTTCATCCAAATCACACAAAATATATACAACATACACTCATACGAAACATACATACATCTCTATCACACAATTACTCAGATTTTGCTTTAGTCAAGCTACTC
Organism: Protocalliphora azurea; assembly: GCA_932274085.1. Lineage (NCBI taxonomy): Eukaryota > Metazoa > Arthropoda > Insecta > Diptera > Calliphoridae > Protocalliphora > Protocalliphora azurea. The sequence continues at coordinate 43,397,996 of OW026522.1, forward strand.
ATTGAGCTCAATTGTCAATTTGTAAACAATAATATAGGAGCAAAGAAGCAGAGAGAGAACAAGACAGAATGAGACATAGAGAGCCAAAGTAGATGTAGTAATGTTATTTTTTTGTTGGTTGGTTTTGTATTGTATATATTTTTCTTAAATGCCTGGTAAATACAAGCACCACCATCCATCCAAAATCATCCCAAAGGTAACCAAAGTAATCAACCATCCAAAATTATACTATATATATATGTACATACATACATATGTATGTATCAAGATACAATTTTATTTATATTTTACACTGATATTTGAGACAATGAATTCATTATATCATAAATACACAAAAGTCACTTTAACGTTTAATTTTTCGACTTGTTTGAGTAAAAAATTGATAACGTTACCCCCTGTTAATTACAAATATCGGTAGCGAGGTATCAGAAAAAACTTTATTACTAATACGCCCTTTTCCACTTTTAATCTGAAACGTTAAAAAGATATTAGGACTGGAGCTTGGCCAGACTGTTCATCAAAGATAGCAGATCACTGCGAAATAGTTTCCAGCAATCTTGATATCAACACTGGATTCTATCGACAGATGTCAGCTTTAATGAAAACTGCAAAATCATTCGGCTTTACAATCTCTGTGCTTGGGCCCCAAATGGCCATAATATCCAAAGCCAGTCTCACAACTGCAATCAATAGGAAGTTTTAGTAATATGCTGAAACTTGAAATCCCATAAAAATACATTAAGAGATCAACAAATAATTTGCAATACGGTAGTTTACAGATGAGAACGATCCATCAAGTAGATCGAACTTATATGATTTTGTAGATACTAGTGAGATAAGAGAATAGATCCAACCCATAAGATGTCTAATTTGCTTCGTGTAAGCTGTCTCAAAAATGTTGTCCAGTAAGTATTTTCTTATGAATCTGTGCATTGGTTCCTCATCTTGTGGTTTCGCAATTAAGCGGAAACCTCTAATATTCCTTGTCCTACCTCTATAGAAACTTCAGTTTATATATCCATGGAGATATTGTCTTTTATTTACTTACTGACGGCTTCAAAAAGAGTAAAAGGTTGTTTGAGTATTATGTATAGAGAAAACCGATCATTTGCGTTTTCGAACGGACGTAACATTCTTTGGGCCGAAATATCGCGTTAAAAAGGTCAACAAACTATCGCAGATATTAAAGAATTTCCGCAAGTCAACCGCACTTTCTATGTAGGTGAGCTAAAATTTAATGAGAAGGGAAGAGCATTTGCCTTAAGGTAATGGTACAGAAATATGATTAATGAATACTGTAGAAGTTGTCATAATAAGAGTGAGGAGGACTGTTACTCATCTTTTCTGGAATTTTCTAACAGAACGGAGTAACGAAAGTATTGCTAGTTGTAGTGAAACAGACCAAAGTCTCTGGTGGGAATCGAACCCACAACCCCCAGACTGACAGATTAGCTCACTATCAACTAGGCCATCCAGGCACCATTAGTAATCTTTATATATATTACAAAAATGTTTGTAATTTGTTTGTTTGTTTACTTGTTTGTGTATTAATCACGTCTAAATGGCTGTACCGATTTTTACGAAAATTTACATACAGATAGTACTAGTGTTAAAAGTTCCGATAAAATATCACGCCCACATTTTGCGCTTACTTTTCGCGTATATAAATGAGTATTACAGTGAAAGTCTTAAAAGTTATAGAAATAATTTTCTTATGGATAGGTCCAGGGGTAGTAGTAGCCCCTATATGAAGTAAATATTATTTATCGGATCAAAAGGGGAAGCAAAGCGCAACAAAAAAAATTTGTTATATGCATAAACATCTTTTAAATACAGATAAAGAGTAAATTCTTTGAATAACCTGTCTTATATACATTAGTGTTATTGTGTTGTATTTAATATGTGTTTTTGTGTTATTTTTTTATATATGATTTTCTTTTCACAGAGAGTAACCGTGTGTAACATTTTGGTTATTTATTTTTAGTGTTTTTTGCTCATACACGTAAGTATGAGTACATGTTTGTATATCTTTTTTCTATATGTAATATCGTATGTAAAATATATGAAAATTTATGTAAACATGTGTGTATATGGTGTATAAATTTGTTTGTAAAGAACAATGAGTGTTTTTTGTATTGTTATTGTACTCGTTTTGTTTTTTTTTTTTTTCATTTAATGTTTTCCTCCTCTTTTACAGTCACCTTATTTTTGTAACAAAGTATGAGTGAGTATGTTTATATACTGAGTTTATTCTTGCTGCTTATTTAGTTTTGTTTTTTGTTTTATTCTAGTCATGACTCCGAACCCTGTGTGGCCCCCCCGGTCTATATTTGACCAATTCTCTGTTTCGGTGTTTGTGTTTTAAACAGACAAAAAAAAGTAAATAACACAAAACATATGTTTTCTATATGGATTTTTCATTTAGAGGTACATATATACTTATCAGCTGTTTTATTTTTTGCATTTCTCCTACAAAACAACGAACGACAGTAAACGACAGTATAAAAACAGGCCTCTTCTTCTAATTCTGTCTTTGTGTATTACTTCCTCTTACTTGTAATTTCCCTGCTGGCCGCTCTTCTTCTGATTTTATGTTAAAATTTAGGTTTCATTTTTTTCTTCTGTATTATCAAGTTGGTTTTTCAGGTTGCTGGTAGAGAAAGAAGGTTCTTTTATAAATTTATCTTGCCTGAGAAATCATGTTTGTACGTGTCTTGTCTTGTTTTTTTTTCTATTTCGAGTTTTGTTTTTGGTGTTTGTATCTTATGGATTTATTGTTTATTATTATTTTTCTTGTCTTCATTCTGTCCTGTTCTTCTTATTTTTTTGTATTTTGCAGTTTTTGTCTTATTTCTTGCCAATTAAGCTTTCCTAAGGGAATTTAAATGTAATTTTATATATGTTGGGTTTTATACACAGCACATACGTATGTATATGCATATCTTCTTTTTAAATTGCTACTGTCTAAAGATACATATAACATACATATGTATATATGTAGATACATATTTATGATTGTAGATACTTTTTGAACATAAACAATGTACATTTATTATACGATTATATATATTCTTACCCTAATTTAAGAAAGTCCTAATTAGATATTTTAAACCATTTATCAATGAAGTAAAATCAAATGTTTTATGTTTCCTAGTTACAATAGAAATGAACAAAAATACTTTAGTCAAAATCATTTGGTTTTAAAAATGAATTAACTTTGAATTAAATTTTCACATACCGCACTGAATAAAAAATATATTTTATATAATATTAAAAACAACAGTTTTTAATATTATATAAAATAGCAAAACTAGTAATCATATATTCAACTTTTTCGTAGTATCTGTTTACGATACATCTTTCGTAATAAAAGTTAATCATAGTTTACTAAACAAGATCTATCAATAATTCGAATTTCATGCTTCTACTTGATATCCATCCTATTGCTTCAAATCTTAAAATGTCCATATGTATGTATGTATGTATATATGTATATATGTATGTATGTATGTATGTATGTATGTATGTACGTATAAACATAAATGCATAATTCCGAACGAAGATATTTGACAAGTGATAATAAAATCTTTTCCGAATTATATTACACAGGAAGTTCTAACGATTATTACGAGTATATTTATTTAATACAAAATCTTATTCGTGTACAATTTAAAAACGTCGCTGTTGGAGTCTTTTGGACTTCCTATTTGAAGGCAACATTTTTATAATCCATAAACTATTTTCTATTTAAATTAGACAAAATAAAAATGCTGAATTTATTTTAGAAACATTTTTAGATTTACAAATGCGTCAACCAGAAATCATCTGACTGTTACGGAATTACAAAAACTTGTATAATTAAGAAAATGGCATTTTTTACATGTCTTCGAATGTGTTTGTTATGAAACCATTTACAGTTTAATATACGAGTTATTCCATTATCAAAACGAAGAGAAAACGGCCATCTTATGATTTGTAGTAAATTTCATTGAAATTGGAGACGTCAAATCCAATTGCTGTCCGATTTGATATGGAATCACTAATACCTAACAGTTAAAATCATTATGTTTTATCATCAATAAATTAGTTTTCTTTGAGAAAGTGTCATTGTGCCCCCTGTTAAAATAAAATGAAATAAAAAGCTTTTTAAAAAAAATAACTAAATATAACTAAATCATGTAAAAGAAAATTATTTTTCTGAATCTACGAAGTACGAAGATTATAAACATATTATATTTTTTATAAAAAAAAAAATGAATTAATGAACTTGAGAAATTGAATATACAACAAAATTATTTTTGGGGGAATTTGTATGAATCCTACAGCAACCAACCTCAAGTTGAAAAAAAGTTAGTCTAGCAGTGATAATTTCGGTAAATCATATAAAATGTGAAAACTGTAAGAAAAATGAAAATATTTATTATATGTTATAAGAAATTTACAAAAGTTTTTAAAAAACGGTGTGAAAAATGTCTCCAAATTATTTTTTATAAACTTTTAAAATGTTTATATTCTGTCCGATTTATAAAGGTACAAAGATTTATAAAGGTATAAAATTTTCATTAACAAGATTTATTTTCAAGGGTGTAAAGTGAAAATATTGTTCGGTATCAAAATAAATTTCAAACAGTAGTTTTTTTTCACCCTCGGAGTACTAAAATTCAAATTTTATTTTATTTACTTAGTTCAAAACTAAAGAATGTAATTTGTATGTATAAAACCAAGGATTAAATACGATATCAATTCACCAAATGATTTTATTCAGGTTAGATATTATAGTACAAAAAAATATTAAGATCTTAATAAAATACGGTCCTGTTATTGAAATTAACTTAAGGAGAAAAAAGTCATCCAAGATCAAATACTTAAAATTGAGCACTTCACTACAAACACTGGCTATGCGTTACGATCCATGAGTGTAAAATTTCAGTGTTCTTTTAAATAAATAAAAACCAGAGATCCATGAAATGTTTATTGACCTAAGTACACTCCCACACCTCCCGCCATACTATGACGCTATGGAAAAGATTTATTGAATTTTTATGCAAAGCCTGTCCATTATGAATTTGAAAAATGATAAAGATATACCTCTGTTGTTCCGCGTAATTTATTGTGTTAAAAGAATTCGCAACATGTTTAATGCAACAATAAATTATGCAAAATCTATCTTCTCAAAAAAGAAATGGCGAAATCTTTTATTCCGTGTCACCTGTGTGTTTGACATGGTATAGAAGATGAATGTTATTCATTCACTGCAAAAAAGTCACTATTTTGCCACAATTTCATTTTTATACCAGCATCCAAAAAAGGCTCTATATCATTTCCAGTTGTATTTTAGAAATTTATATTTTTAGTTCAGAATATTTTATTTGTAGTTCAGATAATTCCCATTTGCGTTTCAAAATTTTCTCCGGTTCATATGTTTACAACGATATATATTAAATTTGCCACAACGGTAATCCGAAATATAATGTGGGGAAAAAAGTTTAGACCAAAAATTGGTGCACTCGTTTTGGTTCTGAGCGATTTTAGAATAATTCAAGTCATAAAAACAAAACTAAAGAATGTACGGCAACAAATGGTTCAAGGCTAAATATATACTAAGAAACTAAAAATACGCACGATCCGCCCACCTCCCATATAAGGTGAAATTTTTATTTAACATTACTTTGTATAAATTTAGAAATTTAACTAATTTGCTAAAAGTAAAGATTTATACCATTGAGAAATTTCGGACTAATGTAATACTGATGATGGGTATAAAAAATTTGCCCAAGAAGAATATAATATGAATACTTAAATTAATTAATTCGATTTTGAGTGTATCGCTTCACAATTTAATAAAGTTTTCCTAATTTAAATACAATAAAGCATAAATCAAAAATTTATAAAATATGAAGGATAATGAATTTCAAGGATATTTTTATTATCAAACTTAACCTACATTTTGTGACCTAATTCTTTGTTTACATTAGTTTTAGTTTAAAAAAAAAAATGATTTAGCCAATATTTAAAATCCAGTCTTCTTGAACAAAAAAAAAAAAAAAAGAATTGAAATAATTCAATGCAAGTGTTAAAATAAAAAACAATATATATGTACCTAAAGGTGTTAAAGCACATTTCACTAAGTCGTTAAAGTTTCCTGTTATCTTAAACATTAAAACAGCCAAATTTGTCATTAATTTCACAGGTAACTCACCTTTCAATTATTCAAACAATTGTAAATAGTATTAACAAAAAAAAAAAAAAAAAAAATATAATTATTACTGTAAAATGTTTTAAAACTTTAACATGCAATTAAAATTAAATTAACTAATTTCTATCGTCACACATTTAGCCCAAAAGCAAAATTAAAAATTGAAATGACCTACTCATTCCAACCAACAGTCACTGAACTCTTTCTTCTTCTTGTGAAATTTTTTTACAATAGTTTTATGCCAATTTAGGCATTGAATTGAATTATTGCTTAAATCGATCTTTCTGTGCATAAACTAAGCAATTGATTTTGAAAATAATTTTTTTCTTGTGTTTGAGTTTGATTCCATTTCATTTCTGTTTTTTTTTTTTTTTTTTTTTTTTTTGTTTGCTGTACTACTTGCTAGTAGTACTTGTATCTTTATCGAAAAAACTTTTACATGCTTCACTAATTATTTTCTCTACAATTTCAATTGGAATTATTATTTGATAATTGATTTTTTATAGCATTTTGTGTTTATTGTAAATTTTTGAATATGTGTGTATGTGTGTTTACAGTTTGTTTGTAATCAAATTGAATTTTAGTTTTAAGTTTTTCATGTGTTTTCTTCCAAAAAAGAAAAAAATATTTCTTATTATTATTTTATGATTTTTTAGTATGTTTGTGGAAGCGTATCTGTGTTCATGTGTGTCAGTGTGTTGTTTTGTTTACATACATTTTGTGAATATTTAATGAAGCCGTTATTGTACAATCTGTAAACAAATGTTATTTTAGTGTGTTTTTAGTGTAAAAGTGTAGATCATGATGAATAATATTTTTTTTTTTTTAGTTTTTAAATATACTTTTTTCTTTTCGATACCATTGGCTGTTGTTCCCTTTACATTGGCAATAGTCGAAAAACAGTTGATACTTGATGGACGAGCTTTAGCTAATTTAGACTATAAATTATTCCTGCTAATGTCGATATTTATAACGGTAATATTAAAAATTCAAAAATATTGTTTCCACTGCTGTATCTCAGACAGCACCTATTCTTAAAATTATTATTTCCGAAAAATATAATTAAAACCTATAAGTTTTGCGACATAATTAAACCTGTCACACGAAAAACTAATGCAAAACTATTTAAAGACATCGGATTATATTCAAATTTGGAATAGAAGAAGACATACCATTAAAACAATCAGGACTATATAAGGATCTTCGATTAAAATTAATTTTGAATTACATCAAGACCTAGCATTACATAAATACTTACAACTAATGTCATTCTGAGGTTGGTAGAAAATGCTTAAACTTCTTCTATACATTTCCAATTTCATCTACCGTTTTATTGATGAGATAACAGTTGGCGATGCATTTAATGTTTCAAAATAAATCTGTATCTCCTAATTATTCGAATTGAAATGTATGGTAGAGTTGTAAAACAGAAAAATAATCTTGTAGTCGATAAAAATTAAATATTTTTTTTCTAAAATTCACCATTTACGACCAATGCCGGATGCAAATCTAAATCAATATAAAATTTCTTCTTATGAAGCCTTGTTTTTTGAAATATGTAAAGAAAAAAATTTTTATTTAGCAAAACTTTGAGAAAAATTGTACCATATTTTTGTAAAAAATTGCAATTTTTCATACTAATTTCACGGCTAGACAAACTAAGATAATCAAAATTTTTTCAGAATATATTATAAATCATAGACTATTTAAAAAAAAAGTATTCTCTCTTCTTCCCGAAACACAAAATAAAATCAGGCCAAAATCTCAAAAATTCAAAAGTCAAGCATAAATATCTCAAATGAGTAGGCCTATTTTTTTAATATAAAAATATTTGAAATCGGGCATGATTTGTAGATGTTACGATATTTTGAAATTTTTGCATACTCGAGGTAGTCAAATTTGATACCCTGTAGCTTATCTCGCATTATTATATTAACTACAATATTACTTTTCTGAAAGTTTAGGTCCTCCTCTAGAACTCTTCCTTCATTTCAATTCGATCCGACCAGTAGTTTAGGACATACAGATTTATTGCCAAAAATTTTGTGATTGGCCCCACTGTGCAGTGGTGTAGATGAAATGGCAAAATTCGTGCTGAAAAACACTGATATTATGGCGTGTAAATATCATATCTTTGTGAAAAATAATATGATTATGTTGCAATTATTTTTATGTTTACATAATAACATTTATAATAATATGTTTACGTTAAATTATGATCTGGCGACAACATATAAATAATTGCAATATAACAGAGTATTCAACTTTAACATTAACATGTTATTTTAAAGTTTGTAAACATATAAATGATTGCTACAATCATATAAATAACTGCAATACAATCATATTAACGTGTATAAGATACAAATATTGTTGTGGCAAACATATGCATATATTATGATTATGCAGTAACCTTAATATTATAGAATTATTTTAACCATAATAATATTGCAAAATTTTCTATCACCATTGTCAAAAGAGACTAGAAAATGAACGCAGATTTTGTTCTCTGTTAAAACGAAAGACTCCTATTTTTCCCCATTTTTTTTGAGGAATAAATAAAAATGAAAAGAAAATTTGTAAAACTGACATGACAAAACTACAGAATTTATTTAAAATTATTTCCTTGTAAAATACCTAGCTCTACATTAGTTAAGTAATATAAATTGTAATGCAGTTTTCGTTTCCAGATGTTGTATACTCAGTCTGTTTAGATACTTCATAGGTCTGCCTCCTTGGACTGTTACCATAGAGCTTCCATGTTCCTTTGTGACACGAACAGCAATGAAGAGATACCTAGCTTCGATAGACAATAATAGTGTTGGCAAAGTTAATTCACAGTTAAAATGTGTTTTCGGCTCTCAGTCGGCTAACTAGAATTTACCGGGAAATGAAAACCGAATACTATATGCAACTATAGGTTGGTGACAACAAAATACAATCCGATAACTAGGATCGAATGGTCTACGCGAGATAAATACTTCGCCTCTCGGTAGGCTAACTAGAGGTATTTTTCGGCTCTCGCTCGTCTAACTACGGGTTCGGTTACGGTTTTGTATGAAAGATCTTCAGTCGTGTCTGGTGATACTTTGATCCCTAAGGGTATTTCGGTTTCTGATCAACTTTCTCTTTCCAATCTTGATCACTTATGTCTAAATTAATACGAAGTTAATGATAATTATAAAGTTTGTTCTACTGTATCTACGGAGTAATTATAGTATATGGAAATTAAATATGTTGGTGGTGAAATTTTGTATTTACACATTACAAAATTAAATTTAATAATATGTAAAATTACTAAAAATTAAAGCTGGTATGAGATAATATAGTGATAAAGTATTGATGCAAATTTATCTTCAATCTTACGATTAAACTTCTAATCTGTGCCACAGTTGATCGCAATTACGAGTATCTGATTAAGAGTATAAAATTCAATGGATTTTTAAATTGATTTTAAATCATAACAGCTTCTCTCAGAACTATATTTTTTTAGGTTCAAATATCTTGTTTTTGGCTAAACTTAAATCAACTTATTCCGTATAATAAGGTTTGGGTATATATATATTTTTTTATTATCTGTTATTTTATTCTGTTTTCTTCGTTAAATTTTCAATTTGTTTAAGTAAATTGTTCAAGGCGCGTCTTGACTTGAAATGTTTACAAATTTTGGTACAAAAATAAAATTGAAATTTTAATTTATTTTTTCCATTTATTTACAATTTTTTCTTTTACTTTTCGGTTTTTTATATTTGTTTGTCCGTCAGTCTGTCTGTTTGTTTGTTATGATAAGTTTTTTATGAGTTGTTTAAACAATATTTAAATTTACACTACACACTCGTAAATTGCCTGTTACCTCTACCTTGGTGGAGACAATATATTTTTTATTATTTTATCTTTTCTTTAATATTTTCACTTCTTTGTTTATATATAGTATGTTTGTAAATATATATATATGTATATATATATACAAACATATATATATATATATATATATATATATATATATTTTAATGTATTTTAATAGTTTACTTTATTTCAATTTCAATATTCATAATTGAATGCAAATAATAAATATTTTTTGTTTATATGTTTGTATTTGGTAATAATAAAAAGAAGTGTTAAAATTTTAGTTCAACAAAAAACATAAATCCATAAATAAACACACAATTTGTTGTATATTTGTCTTTTTTATTTTCGTTTTTATGTTCGAAAACAAATTTCATTATTTATTCTTATGTGTGTTCAATGTTTTCTATGCTAGTTTTTATTTTTTTTTTTACGAAAAAATATATATTTCAAAATTTGCATAAAATATTCTCTACATTTATTCATTTTCACACAAATTATGCAAATTTAAAAAATATCGATTCTATACTAAAGTTGTTTTTCATCAATAACAATGTGGTTTTTGTTTATTTTTTTATTATTATTCTATATATATATATATATATATATTTCTTTTTACAAAGTTTCGTTATTAAAAAAAATTGTATTTTTATTTAAATCACATTGGGGTTACAAAATTAATACAATAAGATTGCATTGTATTCAAAATATTTAAATACGTAGACGATTTATATATATATATATTTTTTTTTTTCATTTTGCAAACAAAATGAAATATTGAAATTGATCTACACTCAATGCGTCTTAGCTGTTACAGTTTTTACTTGTTTTTGTGTTAGAAAGTTTCATCTACATATTTACGAGGGCGGATCAATAAGTCCGTGACTTTTCGAACTTTCCTCAACACTATTCCCATCAAGTACCACCTGTCTATTAACAGGTGGTACTTGACTGTCAAATTTTGAGTAAGTGTCGTCATTTACTTGTATTTTTCTAAAAATGTAAAAAAGTGAATTTCGAGTGCTCATTAAACATTATTTTTCGCGAAAAAAACCATTAGTCAAACCAAGGGAAAGCTCGATAAATACTATGGGGACTCTGCACCATCGATTTCAATGGTAAAAAAGTGGTTTACTGACTTTCGTTGTGGTCGCACAAGTACAAATGACGCTGAACTTTCTGGACGGCCAATTGAGGTCAGTACACCTGAAAATATCGAAAAAATCCAAGATGTGGTGTTTGCCGACCGGAGAGTAAATGTGCATGAAATTGTTGATGCTATAAGCATTTCATATGGCAGTGTAGTTTCGATTTTAAATGATCAGTTTAAGAAAGTTGCCGGCAAGATGGGTGCCGCGTTTGCTCTCAATTGACCATAAACACGTGTGCAGTCTCAATGACAAAACTCTATGAATTGGGCTACGAATTGGTACCTCATCCACCATATTCTCCGGATTTAGCTCCTAGTAACTACTTTCTATTTCCAAACCTAAAGAAATGGCTCGGTGGAAAGAGATTCAGCTCCAACGCTGAAATTATTGACCAAACAAATGCCTATTTTAAGAACTTCGAAAAATCCTACTTTTTACGCAAAGTAAATGACGACACTTGCTCAAGGTATGACAGTAGTCTATTAACAGGTGGTTCTTGATTGGAATAGTATTGCATTTCACGGACTTATTGATCCGCCCTCGTATTATTTATGATAATGCTGGTGGTGGCATTTTGATAAATTGTTTAATTATAAAAACAAATTAACATAATCCTAACAAGATTTTTAATGATTAGGCGCCTTGTTTCTTAGTGATCACTGATCAGTTTATTTTAGGGCCTTAACCAAATGTTGTGGCACACTTATTTCATCGTTTCGTTTGTAAATATATCGTGTTTGGCATATTTGTTGTCTGATGAAAATTTTATTCATTCAGATGTGAAATTGAATTGGATTTAGGCCCACTTGTGTTTTGGAAATGCATATTTTAAATGTCTAGGTTTTTAATCAGAATCTACAGTGGGAACAGTCTCAACATTAACTAATTTGGAGTAGATTTGACCAACTTAATTATGAAAAACATACCTCAATTATGAAAATATTAGCGGATTTTACATGTTATTATTTTATACATATATTTGAATGTGATGGAATGGATAAAATATTTTAAAAATAAAGATACTTTCAATTGTGTATTTGCTGAATTTGGACGCCTTGTGATGAGTTTCATACTGAAAGGTGTGTATTTTACAGTGATGTAACAATTTTATTACTGTTTATTTATATCTACGAATATTAATTTAAGCGATATTTGCAAATATGTATGTGAATATCAAATTTGTTTATTGCAAGCAGTGTTGCCAAAACTAAAGTGGGAAAGAATGCTAGAATTTTCAAAGAAAAGTGCTAGAAAGTGCTAAAAATAAAAAGAGGTGCTAGAAAAAAGTGCTAAGAACAGAAACTGTTTGTATTTGTAAAAAAAGAGATATATTATTTATTTTCAGACCTAAAGCTAAAAGATCCTTAAAGAATATAATAAAGGTACATTCTAAAATCGATTCTTTAGAAATTAAACAAAATTTATAAGTGGATTTTTCAAAATTTTAATTTTTCTATAAGGTATCGAAGTAAGTGTTATCTGAATTATACTGTTATACGTATTCCAAATAACATATAGGTTAACACTTGAAGAACTAAAATCTTTTTTTATTTATTACTAAAAATCAGACACAGTATAAACTAGAGAATTTGGATAATTATTACAGACCCCAATCCGGATTATCAAGGCTTTTTTATGGTCTAATTTTGTAAAAAAAAAAACTAAAAAAAAAATATGTAAAACACTTGAATTATCAAGTTCAAATTTTTCGTCAAATAACATTTCATATTTCAAGTTTTTATCTAAAAATCTAAAAAAAAACAAGTTTGAGTATGACACTCTTTTTACAGAAGAATTTTTGGAAGAAAATGAAGAAATTCAACTAGAATCAACTCCTATCTAATGTCACCCAAAACTTTAAACTTTTTAAACGTGCATTTAAAGAAAATATACACGTAGAGAAAAAATATAGTTGCAGTGACTATAATCTAGGAGCAACATGTTATGATTGGAACATGTGATCACAGCGAAAAATATAAATGATTATAAGTAACAATTATTATGATTCCATTTTGTCATATTGTATCCGAATTTATGGTTTGTTTTTTCATGTAATGATTCTAGTTTTATATATAATTGAACAATCCTACTAGAACATTATCCCATTCTATCAGCTTACTTTGATGTTATTATATTATTATTCTATCTTATTATATTATTATAGCATATTTTGATATTATGATTCTAGTTTATAATTTTATTATGCCACTCTTCATATTATTATTCCATGTTATCATATAGTTATTAAATCTTATCATATTATTATTATTTCATTTTGTCATATTATTCCACCTGATCATTTATTAAAATAAAACGTATTAATAAAAACAAAGAATATAATAAATTTCTTATTGAAAATAATAAAGAAAAAAATATCTACATATTATTTGTTCATTAATTATATTCATTTCATATTCAAATGAGAGACTTTTTTAACTAAAGCCTTTAATGGTAGTTAAAAAATATCATATATTGTTTGAATCACACCAAACCTTGTCTATTTATATTTATATATAAACTAAATGAGAATTAACATAAAGTTGGAAAATAAATATTTAAAACAAAATATATTTAAAAACAAACAAGTTATAAATTTTTCCACTAAACTTGTGAAAAGGATAAGTATATAAGTATTATATTTATTGTCATGGTAATAATAACTATAATATGGTTTACAAACAGAATATGGTGTAAGAACAAGGAAAAAGACTGGAAATATTTAATGGTTGCAGCAGTAATGATGTTTTTCATGTTATTAAAATTTTGTTTTTGATAAAAATATTTAAAAACATATAATTTTTGCAGTCAACCATCTTAAAATGTTTATTAAGTATAAACATTAAGTGATAAAATTTAAACAAAAACATTTTTATTACGAACACAGAATTATTAAAATTCAAAGAAAATTAATATTGTTGTAATGATGATACCGTAAGCATACTTTTTCTCTGCGTGTAGATAAAGCATTAAACACTTTTCAAACCAAATTTTTCTTAAAAAAATAAATTTAAGTACAAATTTTACGACTGTTTCATTTATGAAGTTGCCGTTACGGCCTTTTGACTTTTGTTAATATTGTTATCATTTTTGAAGATATGAATATAAATTTTTTTCTGTAGATGTTATAACACATTAAAAAACCAACATTTAATTTTTCAGTGGTTATGGCCTTTTGCATTTTAGGTAACAATAACAATTATATCGTTTCGTATTGTTTTCTCCTAGTTATACTAAAATTTTAATAATAAAGGAATTTTTACTATTTAATCCGAATTATAGAATTATGGAATGCAAAGTTAGGAAATACCGTCCGGATTACCGAATAATACGGATTATCGAGTTTATATTATATTCATGAAATTGATTAAACATTTTTCTATTGAAAATGATCCAAATCAAATTTTTATTAAAATTCGTATTTTTAACTAAGTAAATGATATTGAAAAATAATTTTAACTAAGTAAACCGACTTTTACCCAAAAAACATAAACATATATAAAATGACATTCTTTTCTCACAAACTAATCATTTGGTCTACAACTAGGGTTTAACTTTAAGTTAAAATTTGATGAGTTATGATGTTTTAAATTGAGCGAAAAGTTGTTTAGTTATGTATAAATATTTTAATTTTCAAGAAGATTCATTAAAATTTTGTTTTATTATAATTTACGATATCGCAACAAAATTGCAAACTATATTTAAAAATTAAAAAGTTATTTTATCATAATTATTTCTTATAACAAAATAATTATAGTTGACTCAATTGCCAAAATTTTATTTGATATGTTAACTGTTTATAATTGTATTGGTTATTACAAAGTTTATTTTGCTAGTCACACTTTTTAAAGATCGCATTAGTTATCATCGTTAAAAACAACAAATTTTAGCTGCAGTTTTAATTTTTAGAAAAAATTTATAATATTTTTATAGTACAAAATTACAAATTAATAAGAAAAATACGCAAAAGGTGCTAAAAATGCCAAAAATAATTTGAAAACCGCTAGTGCTAAATTATTTTTTTTTTCGTTATAAATGTGTTTAAAAAATGCTAAATTGGCAACACTTATTGTAAGCAATGATTTTTTAATCAATATTATGATATCTTTTTTTAATTTTACTTTTTTGTTCTTTTGCAAATTATGCATGAAAACAATGCATGTATTTATTTGTTTATTATATATATTTGTAGGTAATTATTATTAATATTTTATAAATATTTATATTTTAAATTGAGAAATATTATTGCGGCTAGTGTTTATTTGTATAAAAAAGTAATGATATTTATTTGATTTGTAATTTATTAAAGCTATAAATGTTTTTTTATGTTACTCGTATATGTGTGAATGAAAATAATTGTACTTAAAATTAAATATAGCGCGTATTACGTTTTCTTTTCAATTTTAAAATACTTTTTTTTTTAATTACTATTTGAAAAGCAAATATATCTGCAAATTAGTATTGAAATATTTTTTAAGATTTCTATAACAAATTTGGCCTCAAAGGGTTATCTAATAAACATACAGTGGCCAAAATAAGTATTCGACATATAATTTCATTTCTTATAATTTCATTATAATTTATATACTTATTGAATTATTTCCAATAAAATGTCAAATATTTATTTGAAATATCTATTTCCTTCTAGTTTTAGTAATATTTTTTCAACAGCACACGCATTCAAAAGCAAAACAATTATTCGACTTGTTATTTATTTGTCCATTTCCGATAACTATGTAATTTTATTATGTTTTTTTATTTTTTCTTTTTTATTTTACAACTAGGACAACAATTACATATGATTGGAATAATTTCGAATCATTTTATTGTGATTTTGTGTAAATAAAGGACGCAAAAACAGAAACTTTAGTTGAAGCCAAAAACTTCATTAATTAATAATTTTTAGAAAGGAAAATTAAATTGTAGAAAAGGCGTAAAAGCAAAGAAAAGCGTGTCACTGTATTACAAAAAAATCAAAAATTCAATGTAGAATAAATATTAATCAGCAGGCCATTATGGCTTACAAAAACTGGTTCAACGTAAAATTTTACGTAAAGTTAAACAAATTCCTAAACTAAATGCACCGAATAAGATTAAAGATAGTGAAAAATACTTGAGAATACAAGTGGTATTCCAGAAATTTAATTTTAGAGCCTGATCTAATTTCACACATAATCTTAAGCTCTTTTATTAAAAATGTACTAAAAGAAATTATGCAAAAAATTGTTTGGCAATCAATTTCTTCAATATTAATTGTTTTAATTAATAAATTTAAATATAAAAAAAGCAAAAGTGCATTAAAAAATATATTTTATATAATAGTATAACTAACGTTTTTCATTTACTAAACCCAACTTTTCTTTGAGTGCATGTTTTTCACGCTAACTAACACAACTATATTTTTGTCATTGACATTCCTATCCTAGTCTATCGAAAGCCACATACTGAGCTAGAACAGAGATATTAGATAGCTACCGTAAAGTACGGTGGTTTAAGCATTATGGTTAAGGGGTATTGACAAGATCTGGAGTAAGTATTTTAGTATTTATAGATGTAATAATATACGGTCGGTATTTCGAACTTTTAAAATAAAATTTACATGAAAGTACTGAGAAATTAGGAATTTCCGACTGATTTCAGTTTACTTGGATAATAACCCAAAGCATTCTGTCACATATATAAAGCTAAGCTTTCTCTACAACTGCACGAAAATAATAAAAAAAACTCATTATAATCACCAGATATCAATCTAAATAAACATTTGTGGAGTTTTTGTTAAAAAAATACAAATGTCTGAATTTCACGAATAAAAATGGTGTAAAATTGATATTATAAGTACATTGACACAAAATTGATCCTGAATATAACAAAACTTTTGTCAAGCATATAACAAACGGCTTAAAAGAGGCTATAAAGTGAAAATAAAATGCTACGTGTTATTAAAAAATAGAATTTTGTTCTGTTTCGAAGCATAAAGTATGACGTTCAATACTTTTTTTTTGCCTTGAATTTTAATGTCGTTACATAAATGGCCTCTTAAATTAAATTTTATTTGTATTAACTTTAAAATTTATGTGGAATTGAAATCTTTATATTCTAATAAACTTTAAACCATTTTTTTATTTAAAAACTCTGAGACAATTGTATTATTTCAAAAAATTAAATTAGCATCGCTCATGTCGAATAGTTTTTTTGGCCACTGTACATATTTAAATATATTTTTATTTCATTTAAAAAAAAAAACTTCTAATTCTTCTAAAATCCCTAAAGTAATATGTTCTCTGTTAATTTTTCATTAAATAAATAAAAAACAAAATATTAAGACCATTGTAAACACTTTAAAAGAATTTTACCACCCAATTGCGAAACCACAATTAGTTGAAAATAAATAAATCCATATGTTGGCACTTTACAAATACAAAAACAAAAAAAAAAAAAACAATATTTTCAGTACTCGTACATATTTTTTGTTGTAAGTAGTTCACATCTGTAAGCCATATGTTCGTTTCATTTTACATTATTCGTTTAGATTTTAGATTTGTTTTTACAAACTCGTATAAATAATTTTATTTAGAACTTGTTCACATAGAAAATTTTTATTTAGAATATAAAATATGTATTAGAAATAAATAAATTATTACAGACATGATAAAAGAAGAAGTAAGATAAATGTTCTTAATCTGTTGCCAGATAAATTAAGACATTTTTCATTATGTAATTAGAAATAAGATCCACTAAAGAAAGTCTAGTATTACAATAAAACTGGAGTACAATTGATCAGATCCAGGCACGGATCCAGTTAAAGTACTTTGGGGAGGTTGTGGTAATTTTCTTTTTTTCATTTTCAAAAATTTGAAAGCATGATTAAGATAATAATATCGCGTAAAAATAAAGATAAATGTTCTAAAAACTTTTCTTAAAAAATTATATTATAATTATTATATATATATATAATTATATATATGTATTATATATATATATATATATATATATATATATATATATATATATATTTGTTTTTATTGGCGACATAAATATAAAAATATCATAATTCAAATATTATTTGCAGAAATATAAATTTTTAGGATATATATATATATATATATATATATATATATATAAATATATATTTAATGATTTTAAATGTATATATATATATATATATATATATATATATATGTGAGGATAACAGTTTGTGGGTGGTAGAACCAGCAGAAATAACAAGTGATCTTGTAACAGCAAAAACCCTCGTGAAACCCTGCAACAGCAAAATAGTTCCTGTAAGAATGCTTAACCCGTCCAGCTATGAAAAATTCGTTAAGCCAAATTCCGAAATAGGTCAATGCACTTCAGCAGAGGAAGTAATAAATTACAAGAAAAACCTGCCAATAAATCCACCAAAGAACACAAGCTACTAGCGAAATATGTGGGGAAGTGAGTAGAAGGATTAGCGCCGCCTGACAGAAATAAGGCCAAACAGATTCTGAAGAAATGTACCTCCGTCTTCGCCTTAAAATGCCAAAGCCATGGCAGAACGGCAATTGTAAAGCATCAAATAAATACTGGCGAAGCGAGGCCAATAAAGCAGGCGCCCGGAAGTGTTCTTCTAGCAAAACGAAGTAAAGTAAAGGAGTTGGTCAATCAAATGGAGCGGAACGGTATAATCGAATCATCTTCAAGTCCTTTGAGATCGCCTGTTGCTTTAGTTAAAAAGAAAGACGGCAGCACTAGATTTTGGGTCGATTATAAAAAACTGAATGACATCATCAAGAAAGACAGCTACCCGCTACCAAGAATTGACAACACCATGGATACACTAGCTGGAACACAATGGTTCTCCACATTGGTTATTTGCAGGTAGAGATTTCAGACAAAGACAAGGAAAAAACCGCCTTTAGCGCGAGTGATTGGTTATGGCAGTTTAATGTAATGCCATTTGGACTCTGCAATGCTCCAGCCACATTCGAGCGTTTAATGGAACAAGTATTGAAAGGACTTCATGGGAAGACATGCTTGACGTACCTCGATGACATAATTGTCATGGGTAGGACTTTTGATATATACCTATATATATATATATATATGTTTTTATTATTTGAAATACAAACATAAATAAAAAACATAAAAATCTTTGAATTGTAAAATATAAATACTTTAGAGAAAGAATAGATTTTAAGATGTATTTTTATTTTATTTTTATCCTCTAAAGAATTGTAAACTAAATTAATAAACAAAAAGATGAGCTATATAAATTTTGATAGAATATCAGGTACACTTTCTTTATTATAAGAGAAATTTTTAAATTACTTTTTAAACTTAAATACATCTAATTCTGTTCTCTAATATCTAAGACTTATTCTTCTGATTATTCAGAGTCTAAAATTTTAAATTTGAAGTCATTTTTTTAATTTATCAAGAGAGCTGAAGAACGTAACTTTTAATCTATATTTAAATATTTTATTTATACTCCAAACAATTAATGATTTGTTTAACATTTTTCCTTTGTTTATCAAAAATTTTTTGCTTTTCTTGGACGAAAGTGGAAAATATATGAAAAGTTGAAATAACTCATTCCATATAAAATCGAAAAGTTCTACAGTTTTCATCCAACATAAAATAAAAAAACTAAATATTGCTATATTTGCAACAAAAATATCTAAAAAATTAAATAAAATCAAAAAGGTTTGAATTTTATATTTTCATTCGTATTTCGCTGGTGTGCAAAAAAAATACTGTTGGTATGAAACACATATAAGATTACATATTAATCCTTGTTATAACAAGAACTAATGCATTTATTTAAAAAAGTACTAAAATTTAAAATGGGCCTTCAATATAGTTTTTAAATGGATTTAATAATTATTGTTATAATTTAATGTGTAACTATTTTTATTTAGCTTCCAAAATAAAATTCCAAAATAAAGATTATGTGCAATTTAATAATATCTAGAAAAATTATTATATTCTATATGAAAAATATTGGGGAAAAAACAATTTTTAAGATTTATGAAATTTACTTAAAATAAATTGAATTACAAAATTATTCCCTATTGAAAAAATTTATCCTTTTATGAAGATTTATAAATATGTTAAGTAGTTATTTAAAAAAAAAAAAAACACTTAAAAACTTGTATTTTCTACATGTTTTGTTGAGCATGTAGCAATTTTTAAAACATAATTATTAAGTTTAAAATTTTCGACAAAAACAGACTTCTTACACAATGTTGGAGATAAATTCATTCCAACTTTTTCTATTTTTGATAATCTAATTCTTTTCAAAAGACTTTTCTTTGTCCTATTGCAAATTTTTCTTAATTTTAAAGTTTTTTATTAATTGGAAAATTCATTTTGGGGAAGGAAATTTCCTCCTCCTTTCCAAAAATATAGGTTTTGCTTTGTTCAAACATTAGCAGTCATAAAACTGAATTGTTTTCTTACCTTTTTCAATATTTAGTAAGAATTAATAAGCATCTATTTATTTGTATGTAAAGTGTCGCTAAAAAATTTGGATTAGAACATGATAAATTTTGTGGCTTAAAATAGCTTTTGTCTATATATTTTTATAGAATAATATCAGGTAGTAATGAATGTTTATAAATGCTTTACGTTAATCACGATTTCATTAAAAATTGGATCAAGTGAATTGTATATAAGTATAACTCAGCGTGCCAAATTTCACGAAGATCTCTAGAAAACTGGACAAGGCTTCTATATAAACCCATTTTCCGAAAATAACCATATAAATATGTAATAACAATAATATATGACGCAAATAAGTTTTATATGAGTAGGAAACCAAGTGCAAAGTTTTATCTCCGTCGGTCCATAATTGACCATAGCTCCCATATAAAACTACTTTCTGGATTCAAGCGTATAATAAATGCCATTTAACCATAGTCAAGCGGACCAGATAAAATTGAAACGTTTTCATTTTAAAATTGCAATAACTAATTTTCTATCAATCACTGACATCTCCAAAGTTTTAATAAAGATATTTTGTCGCAATTAAAAAAAGAAAAAAACAGACTTCTTCCATTAGTACGAGTAATATGATCTCTTATATTTTACACCTTAAAAGACTGCACATGTACAACTGTATCTTTACATACTACGTATAAAGAGAAAGCTCGGAAATAAAATAAAATGAAATAAATTTTACTACAGTTATTTAATAAAAGCTCTATAAATTGCCTTTACTTATGAATGAACATTAAACAAATGTAGGTCATACTATGTACTGAGTGTTCATCTCAGACGAAAGACATACTCGACTTCCTGATCTTATGTTATTTAGGCAAAAATAAAGGCTTCGAATGATATTTGAAGTTCCACTCCTGTCATAAGATTCTATAAGACCAAATTCTGGATCATATGTCGCAAAAATGCTATTTCCGCTGCACTTCAAAAAAAAAAATGGTAACTTTATTCCATATAATAATAATTTATCGATTACTGGCAAATATAATTGTGTTCAGGAATTGTCCTTCCTTAAGTTTAACCTTGGATTGTGTTCTCTATACATATGGTGGTGAAATGGTGTCAATATTATAAAACAATGCAAGAGGCCGGCACGATGTTTGTTGTTTCGATGTAATTTTACACAACATCTTGTCCATCACATTGACTCCAATTTCGGTTATACTCGTATTGCATTCTATTAGCAAAAATTTTGTGAATTTCGTCTTTTAAATGTTCTACCTATTATGCATAATTGATGGAAATGTTATTGACTTAAAGAATTTAATTTATCTTTAATCTTCGGTTTTTTCATATCTTTTGAGCAAAACAATGATTTTACCGTAACTTTAATGCAAAATTTTCATTTTTGGAAAATCTAAAAAAAAAAAAATAAATATTTTATAATATATACCGAATAAAATCTTTTGTTTAGTGAAGTCATGTATAGATTTATTATAATCCAGTAAACTTAGTTTATAATGGAAAATTCAATTTCAATTGGAATTGTAATTCCTCTGCTCGACTGACTAGGGTTAAATGGTAATATCACGATAATATTACATATAAGGTGTGCGGTCAAGTAAAATATCACACATATTTTTATTTATAACTTTGTCTGTTGATAACATAATTTTCTTTTTGTGATTAGTTTATGTATCTTTGAAAAATACTCCAGATCTTATAATAAAATTCTCGTAAAGGAAAATACTTAAAAAGTTTTTTAAACTATTAAAACTCGTCAAAATTAGACTTACAAAAAAATTTAAAAAGAGCTATGCATCAGCAGACAATTAGTTTTTATACTGATAAAGAAGTTAGAACATTTAAAGTGCAAAAAGTACCAGATAGGAATACATATTGAAGGTAAAAAGAGAGCAAAGTTCCTAATTGTTTTCTTTTTTTAAGTTTAAAGTTTAAATGTTGTGTAATAGATGATGAAACGTACGTCATTACTGACTTCTCATAGCTTCCTATATAAAAATTTTTGTAGCAGATTTTAGGGAAAATGATGGAACATTTCCTAAAACTTTTGCATACCAAAAATCAATAAAAATTTCCCAAAACGTTTACTGTTTGGCAAGCTATATGAAGCTGTGATGAAAGAAGTGAATAATATGTAACATCGGGCGCAATAAACTCGAATCTTTATATCAAGGAGCATCTACAAAAGAAGACTGCTTACATTTATAAGACAACATAGAGTCTCAGCATTATTTTGGTCTAATTTGGCATCTTGTCATTACAATAAAAGTACTTTAGAATGGTACAGTAAACATAATGTTAATTTTGTTCCGAAAAATTCCAATCCTCCAAATTGTCCTGAACTTCGGCAAATTGCAAGTTAGTGGGCCGTTATCAAAAGGGAATTAAGGAAGACTAATATTGCACCCAAAATATTGATAAATTTTAAACATAAGTGAACAGCAGGTTCGAAAAGAGTTACGCAAATACAATCAAATTGTTAATGGGGGCTGTTTCAAAGAAAATAGAAAACATTATATCTAATCATTAATTTATCCTTTACTTATTACACAAAATCAGGGACATGAAATTCATGCCCTTAAAAAGTGTGTCTAAGGCGCCTAAAATATGCACTAAAAATTTAAAATATGCCATAAAAACGATTGAAATATTCACTTATTTTTGCTTTTGTTAAAAGACAAACATAAAATTTTAATACAGTATTATATTAAATTAGAAATAAATGTACAGTGAACATAAAAATTAATTAAAATTTTTACTTATACAGAAGAACAGAGTTTGCTTTTATATACAAATGTTGAATTTAATCTATTTGACCTTAGAAAGCTTTTCTACATACTATAGAAAATTATAGCGTTGTGTGTATTTTAAATGATTTTGATCCCTTTTGTGGATAGCGTTTAATGTTTCTTCATCTGAGTCTAAAAGTGAACCAATTGTAGTCGCAACAAACTTCTTCCGATGGCTACTGCCTCAATAATATATTGATTTTTATAAAAATATATTACGGATGGTAGTTCTATACAGCTTTTGACATTTTCATTAAAAATAAATACATGTAAAATTTATTATTATTTATTTACTTTTACGAAAAATTACTATGTGTACGTTGCATTAACAATAAATGTATGTATACCAAAATCTTTAATAAACAAAAGAAACCGAAATTAGTTATTCTGTGGAATTTTGAAATCTTAACAGGAGATAAATAAAATAATAATTTGTCCCTTTCTGCATTAAAAATGGGTACTTTTGCCACTAATATTTTTAATATTCTAAAAAGTCTTTTTTTAAGCCTTATGGCATTTTATCAAAAGTTCACAAAATTATTTTTTCTATGCAAAAAATTTATTTAATTTGAATTTTACAGAAAATATGAACAACATTTTCAACATTATATGCAAAAATATGCTCTAACAAATCGATGTCATTCTAAAGCATATTCCCTAATTCGCAAAGATATTTAGTTTACATTGTTCAAGAAGTAAATACAAAAACATGCTTTCGCATGAACTTCCGGTCCTTACACATACATCTGTAGAAAAAAGCTTAAAATATATTGTTTCATTCATAATTATAACTTATTCCAGTCAACTTTTATATCAATATTTGTGTATTATGTTTTATTCGAAATCATACTTTACATATGTTTTACAGAGTTATAAATTACACCAACAAATCTTATTATAACTGATCGACAATTGGCCATAGGTACCATGAGAGATCCCTTCTGAAAATATTAAAAATGCATGATGTAGGGTATCAAATAATCGGATTTGACCAACTACATATTTTTTTACTTGTTATATATTATTTAAATGATGGTTATAAATATGCCTTTTTACTTGTTCTTAGGTTGATTAGGTTAACTCTTTTCTGAAGTTTATGTGTCATTCCAATAATGGATTATACTCCATTTATTCAAAAACACCTAAAAATCCCAGAAGAAAAGTATTATGAAAAATAAAAATTCTATAAAATCGTGTCTTTAAAGTAGTTTTTTACTAAAGCAATGTTATGCAAAAAAAGGCGTATTTTGGAAAAGTGGGTTTATACGCCCTTATATACGTATATGTTTCATTTGTCGAGATATATTCAACAAAAAAAAATTTATTTTTTTTACGTTTTCTTGAATATCCTGGTATTTAAGTATAAAAGAAATCAGAAAATTATGTGAAAGGTTAGACATATTTTGCAATATTTTAGTGAAAAAAGAGCTGGTTTAAAATATGTGGTATATATCTTACTATGGTAAGGTGGGGTATTGTGGCACAGATGGTAATGTGGAAAATTTTACTTTTTTTCGTATATTTTAATTTTGTTTCTAAAAATGCCTGCCGTTATTATACTTTATTTCTGAATATTTCAATCATAGAACATTCGATATTATTATTTTCGAGCACAACCAAATAAAATACATTGAAGAAATCTTTTTAAGTGTTGATGTTTTTAATTAAGAGATACGAATCAATAGCATTTTTTAACTAATTTCAATAGTGTGTGTCCTTGGATTATGCAAAGCCTATGTACCAAATTTCATCGAGTTATCTGAACTGTAGTTAGATTTCAATAAAGGAAAAAACTGTAAATTGGATGTAAATTTCAAGTTATATACATATTATTTTTTTTAAATTCTGTTTTTATAATTTAATGAAAAAAAAAAATAAGATATTTAATTTAAATATATGCGAAGTAAAACTTTTTTCATATATTGTAGTAGAAAATGAAAATAATATAACAAATATAAACAAATCTATAATAAACTCAGGTCTTGACCAATTTTCAACCAAATTTTCTTGGTACGATAATTGGTACATGGTGCACGGTGGTAAAAAAAAGAGATGTAGGGTATTTTCGTTACATATAACACATCCAATAGAAATAATTTGTGTTGTTGAACAATTTTTGAAAATTTACTAATATTTAAAATATTTTAAAACATTTATCAAAATAAACCTAAATAGTTGAAGGGTATAGTTACACTCATGGAAAATTGACAGTTTTGTGTTGTCCATTGTTATCCTCTCTAATGCGGCCAGCCCCTGTTCGGCAAGTTACATACAATACGTGTTTACCTAAAGTTGTTAAGATAAATTATGTAATCTCGCTCTAAAAATTTTTACGAAATAGATAAATGAATTGTCCAACTTAGTTGGTATGACCAAAGTTTGAGGAAAAGTTAACTACACGTATTTAAAATTTATTTATTAAAGATTACTTCAAATTTCCATAAATTCGCTGTAAAATTAATTTTCGGTGTACAAAAACATTTATACTTGTACTAATATATATATCTTGTGCTAATTATATCATCATTAATATTATGTAATTCATATTTTAAATATGTTGAGCTTTGAAAATTTTTAAAATTCTTATTTCTAGTAGATACTAGAGACGCTGTGGTAAGAAGTATAGCGGATAGTAGCAGCTCAATGTTATATAATCTTACTTATGAAACATAGGAGTATATTATCCTGTTTAGGCTTGATCTCCAAAACATCTTGCAAAAAATATCTGGTCTATCAAAGTTTAGGTTAAAACATTTTTTGATAACATAAGTTTTCTACAGCACCTAAATATACCAAAAACATAATTTTATGATTAGTATTTTATATCAAAAGATTGACGATAAACCAAATTTTTAAAATAGGATTCAAATTAAAAAAAGAAAATTATAGGTGGCAAAATTGCATAGCATACTTTGTTTATTAGAACTTAAACATTATTTTTTCCAACAAATTATTTATGAAAAATATTAAAGTTTTCCTCATTATTACTTTAAAAAGTTAAGGAACATTAAAATTTCGATTATAATAATTAAATTAACCATTTAAGTGGCTCAATGTATATATATCACTACTTAACTTGTATTTAATTATTTATACCCGGCATCAAGTAATCAAATGTTGAATACAAAATACACATTAACAAAACTACAAATATACCTTGCAAACATTTTCTATTGCGGAAGTTACTGAGAAGAGTCTTCCAAAAGTTAAAATTCATCGCCAAAATCATAATCCATTGGGAAGAACTGTTCCTAGTGGAAGATTCTTTTGGAATTTTCATCCTCATCAATCCTCGCAGAAGTGTTGTCTTACCGTCTTCAATAAGATGATTTTTCACTTCTTATATTTCTGTATTTATTAATAAAATAAATGTTTTTTAATATTTCATAATTATTATACCCAAAATTAAAAAATTATGGGGGAATATTGGGTTTGTCATTCCGTGTGCAACATATCGAAATAACCATCTAAGGCCCCAAAAGGTATATATATTCTGGTTCCTCTTGCAAATCTAAGACGATCTGTTGATGTCGGTCCGTCTGTTCCTCTGTCTGCTGAAATCAGGATGGGGATCGGTGCGGACATCCTAAGGAGACGAAATTTGCCTCAAACATTTGTCTTATATAAGGTTTGTTTGGTGTTTAAAATTAGCAAAATTGGTGCATAAACAAAAAAGTTATGGACCAAATACCAGAAAAACCGTCGTAACTCTAGTTTGTACTTTTCAGCCAATATTTTTACAAAAAATCATGTACATTAAGGAAATTTTACACAACTAGTTAAAAAAACAATGTAAATTAGGAAACCAAAACTTTACCGCCCATCTCTCATATAAAGACCAATGTCATCTCCAAATAATGTTGAATTGAAATGAATTATAAAATATGACTTTAAAATAAGGATGTCAATTTCATAGCACAATTGTGCTGAAAATGTTCACACGAAATCCCGCAAGCTCTTTCATTTAGACATTGTTAAGAGTGCAAAGAGTACAAAATGCACTGCAAAAGATTTAAGAAAATAAATTGTTTGGTATTAATTACCATCAATTTCTTTAATGTTAATGTTGGTGGAATGTAAAAGTAAAAATGCATTAAAAAATGCGTTTTATATGATAATAAAGCACTAAGTATTACTGACGTTTTTCATTTACTAAACCCAACTATTCTTTGAGTGCATTTTTTACATTCGCTAACATAACAAAATTTTTAATTATCGACTTCCCTATTTTAAAATAATAAAAAACAGTTATCAGGAACATTTTCCTTAAGTACTTAAGTTAAATTTTTAGTGGGGTACATGATTTTGCTTGTTTCCTTATTGTGTTGCTTTCCTTTCATCAAAAAAAAAAAAAAAAAAATCTTCCTAACACACGCCAAGAAGAAGAATGTGTTATGTTTTTTTTTTAAATCCAAATTATCCTAATATTATTTTCCAGAAGTGACTACAAAGTATACTTTTGGAAGATGAAAAGTTGATATTAATGTATTTCGTTTTTGTAAAATCATCGATTGGCAACAAATTTATCTTCTAAATGTTTAAAAGGTATGTATAGAAGTGTATTTGTATGAATATACACTCAAAAAATAAATTGAGCAATCCGTATTTAAATCAATCCGGAGCAGTGTCAAAAGTAAGGTAAGTACGGTTTTTCTTGAACCAATTGCGAAATACTTGAACCAAGAATGGCGAAAAAATTTTCAATTTAGCTCTATTTAAGCCTATTTTGGATCTAAAATTTTTCTTGTTTTTAGAAAAACTCGCTTAATTTAACCCTAAGTTCATACTTAAAGTGAGCATAAATAGGATTGATTTTAGAATCATTGAATCACAATTAATACCAAAATTCGCTTAATTTAAGAAATATAAATCTTTAATCAATTCTAATTTCGATGAATTCGAGCTTTGTTTAACCTCGAATTCTTACTTAAATTGATCCGTAAAGCGCTTGTTTTTAGAATTTTCATGCTACTTTAATATAAACCTAAATTGAAATATATATAATTTCTTTAATTTTTATTCTTTATTATATCTTAATTAAATATTCATTGTTAAATCTTCACTATATCGGTAGATTTAGCAGTTTTTGTATTTGAAGAATAACACTCCATATTGGTTTCCTTTGTTGCCTCTCGAAATGAAGTAGTAATCCTGAGAGGAAGTTACAACTAAAAAAATTATAAATGTACGGTTCCGTACATTTAATGTAAAAAATTGCATTGAATATTCACCTTATTTAAAACATGTTTTCTTCTAAAATCTTTTTTCAATCAATTTTCAACTTTAGAGTTAATCGAAATGGTATCCTCATCGATGTCAAACTATATTATGAAGTTAAGAAATTGGAGCAAATACAATTTATTATATTTTCACAAATTTTGTTTTCCAAAATATACCGAAAAAGAAAAATTCTTCCTTAAGCTATGTTCACATTTGGTAAATATTTGATCAAAATTGCGTGACCAGTAGTTTTACAAAAATACTTTTTGCCGTTGCTTAATCTTGCAAATGTTTGTAAGAGAAAACAGCTTAAAAAAAATCGACAAAATGTCAGCTATGATTAGTGATAAGTAAAATATGTTTTACCATTAACAAACTGAAGTTAGGAAATATTTTATATAGTATTTACTTCATTTTTGTCAAATATTTGACTAGTCTAAACGTACTTTTAGAAATTAATTACTTTTTTTTGAGCAGAATTAAATTTGCTTTACCCTTCCCCCTTTTGTTAACACCACACTAATATAAAGATTGACAAAGTATTTGTAAATATACATGTGTAATTATGTAAGTAAAAATTGTACTTATATCAAGACATAACTTCTTAATCAATGACGTGGTTCTCTTAAAAAATACAAAGAAAGTTATTTATTTCTAAGGAAGAATTTTGTCTGGGTATTTTGAAAAAAATTTAGGATGTTGTCTGTATGGATGTACTTATAAAATTTTTACTTTTGGGTATAAGTTTATATACTAAGACCAGTTTGTTGTTATTTGTTAATTTATTTACTTACAATTAAGTTAATAAATAATAAATTGTACTTAAAACAAAGTTATTTTCAAAATGCACATGTCCCAACTTTATTTTTAACAATTTTAATTTGCATATACCTTTTAAATAATCAAAATTAGCTTCTAAATTCAGTGATGTCATATGTCAACGAATTTGTGGTACAAACTAGATATGTTTTGTGGAAAAGCCCAAAAAGGGGGCTAAGATTAAAACTACATCTAAAAATATTTATAGCAAACTGGTGAGTTAAATTGCTGATTATAGAGTTTTTGCTATTATGAACCTCGGTCCAAAATTTTTCTGTTTCAATAATATGCAACTCAGACAATTTAATTTGTTCGATAGTTTTCAAAAAATTAAGTTTCCTTAAAATTTGTAAAGATCTCTTAAAATTTGTTAAGATCTCTTAAAAAATGGGACTTGACTTTTTATACTGTTCGGATAAATATTTTCAGAACTTAGAGCGAACATTAAGATGTGAAATATTATTTAAATATTCAAAATAATTTAATTAAATAGATGTTAAAAGGACTAAACGAAAATTGTTAAAAGCGCTACATTTGCGCGTTTTTTTGTTTCGGGCTAAAAAATATTTTTCGCGTTTTGAACTACTAAAAATGGGCTAAATCTAGCCCGAAAAGGGCTAATTTGGCATCACTGTCTAAATTAAACACTTTAAAGAGTTTGAGCAGACGTAAGTCGTCATTCAATAGAAGTTAATTTTATTTGTTGGTCACATGTTTATAAAAAAGACACCACTTAAGAAATAAATGTCAAAGTATTTAAACGACGCACAATAAAGGGATAATGAAAAATCATGACAAAACTTGAAAGCAACCGATAGTCAAGTAGCGAGTAAAAGAGCAGAGGGAGTAAATTTCATTCCGCACATATTCTCTCACAGATAATTGTAAGATTTTTCCTGTTAATTCAAGTCAAATTAGACTTGATTTTGATTTCAAGAATCATCGATTTAAGTACAAATTTTACTTAGTTTTAAAATTTTTATACCTAAATTAAGTATTTCATTCTTAGTTTTTAAATTAATCACGTTTTATATTTGTTTTAAGTACACCTCAGTACAAATCGTACTTAAATTTTTAAGTACAATTTTCGTGAAAAATAAGAAATATAAACTTGATCTTAGAATGCAGTTTTTCTTTTTGTGTAAGTATCTAAATACATACATACGTATTTCGATTTATCCATACAATAAACACATACAAACAAGCCTTTTAATTTATTTAAATATATGCCGTAAATATGTTTAACGCTATAAATCTTTCATATACACATACATATTGTATATATGTCGCCCATTTACTTCAAGAACGTCACAACTCAAAAAAAAAGTTACAGAAGTCTCATTCAAAGTTTTCGAATTTCATTTTCTTTAATGGAAAAATTAACGTCAAGTTTTTTTCACAAACGATGTCCATAAAAGATATATACACGATATTTTTCTAGAATATACACCTTGATATAACACATATTTTTACATCATTAACACAAAAATCTAATATTTTGTGTTGTTACGTTCTTGAAGTAAATAATCGATATGTATGTATGATTGTATGTTTGTAAATTTTGTATAAGCCTTAATTTAAATTTGGTATAAATAAATTAACAACTGGCAACAACCGTCCATTTGGTTTTTGTTGTAATGTATTGTTATGTGTTTTGTTGTTGCTGTTGTTATGTTATATAGAAATAAATTAATAAATGATTCATTCAAAACTTAATGATGTTTAATGATTTTCTTCTTCGTTTGTTTCTTACTTCTTCTGCCACATTTATTTAATACTGCTGCAAACATCTTCTTGTCTCAAGTTGTTTTTGTTACATTTAGTGCTGCTGTCTTGTTTTTCCCTCTTTTATCGTTTTTTTTTTAATTTATATATTTTTTTTCTTGCTTTCTTGACCATCATTAAGAATCAGATTGTGGAATTGTTGTAGACAACATTAAGAACTGGAACGTTTGCTCGGTCGGTTAGATAGTTGTTGTTGGTTGGTTAGTTAGTTGCTTGTTCGTACCACTATGGATACAATAATAAAACTTGTTTATATTTTACTTTTTTGTTGTCTTTGGAAGAAGTAGGTTTAATGAAATTTACGTAGTGTAGTGTGTCTCCTCATTTAAGCATAATAAATGGTTTTCAAACTTAAAAGAAGACGATGTCAGTAGAAGATGAAGAAGGATGATAAATATAAATGTTACTGTTGTTATTGTAGTTGTTGTGCAGAACAAAATCGAAATGATCGTTTGCATTTTTTTTTAAGAAATATAAGAAAAACAACTTTTTAACATTTAACCTTTCAGAGACCTAGAATCAAAATAGAATTAAACAAAAAGTTATACAAATTTTATTTTAGCTTAAAAACATCTACAAATATAAATATGTATGTAAATTAGGGTGGCCCCAAAATTAAAGGTGTGAATGTTTCCAATTCAAATAAAAATATACTTAATTTTATGTAACCTTTTTTCAAAATGTTCATCCTGGCATTATCCTTTCGCGAGCTGGGTTAATATGAAACCGGTCTTTTTTCAAAATTTCATATATTTTCAATTAAGATGGGAACATGGATACCTTTCGTTTTGGAGCCACTATAATTTGCCTATATATGTATTAAATAATGGTATCAAGTTAAGAAACATTATTGGAAAATCTGTAGCTTTGTGAATAAACGAATCGGAAATTATAAAATATTTACGAGAATTATATCAACCCAATATGGATATTAAATGAAAGCTAAGGATCCGTGCAACATAAAATAAGCTTTTGTTTAAATGTTGCTGCATAAAATATTAATAAAATACCCTTTATATAAAGTTTATAATTAAATAATAACTAAAAATTAAAATTTTCAAAAGGATATTTTTCTAAGTTTTTTTGCTACAACATTTAAACAAAAATTTTATTATATTACAGGGATTCTTTGCTATCATTTGACACTTATACAGGGTTGATACTTAAACTGCTTCTCTTCAATTCTATACCCCTTTTGATCGTATTTAATACTCTTTTTTGGTTGAGTGTAATGTTCATTTTAAAACTGATAATTTTTTAACTAAAAAAATTATCTAGATTTAAAATTTTGAATAGTATAAGTTGCATAAGGCATAGGTTGTAGAACATAGATTTATTTGCAAAAATTGCTTTGCTCTGGCCTATTGAGCAATATTTTTAATTTTCTGACTTGGCTTCACAAAAAATATATAATTTTTGATTATATTAGTGTACATATTTCTGTAAAAATTTATTTCAAAAGTTAATTGTTCAACATTGCATTTTAATTTTAGACTATTTTAAAATATTAGAAATAATTGAAACACTAATATCGTGTAAGTAAATGTTCAATTTAAATTTTTATAATTACTACTCCTGAATGTTGCAACACAAGATTTTTGTACGATTTTGCTATAGAGCAATGCGTTGATATAATTTAATTTTAAATATGATCTTGATACTAGCATTCATATAAAATTACGATTTTCACGAAATTCTCTCGGGTCTTCCTTGGAAAGAAGTCAAATTTGATTAAGATATCTTGCAAATTGTAAACTACAGTTGAGCAGAGCGTTTACATTAATAACAGTTCAATGGATGGACACCGCTGAATTGGTTTAGTAAATTATTTAGTGCCAAATTAAATAATTGAAGGTGGCTAAATGGCATTGTTTTTACACGTTATAAGATTTATATAAAATGTCAAAAAATTTCGCAACTTACAATAATGCAAGTTATAATTATTATATAATAATATTTTTATTTCTGTTTTTCAAATGTGACAATATATATATATTTTTTTTAAGATTTCAAAATGTTGAAGGTTTCTTCTTTTCAATGATATCAATATCTTAATTCAAGAATTTACGGTTTAGTTAATGCCGTGAAACTCCATTTTGTGCCTAAGTACTAAAAAGTACTGGCTTAATCATAGTATAATATGCTCAAATTGATGAACTTTTTGAGACACATTTTGAGGAAAACCTCCAAACATTATTTGAAGTGAACCATAATTTTTAGTTAACTCAAAGTAGAGTAGAGATGTAATCATTGAAAAAAAAAAAATTAATCAGATTTTTATTATGGAAAAACTTTTATAAAATTAGGGAGGTTCTAAAAGTTTAATATTTTGTTAAATAAATAGAAATGAGCATTAAACAAAATGACAGTAAGACTGTCAATCTGACAATTATTATTATTGTTATTCTGGTTGGTAATAATGTATGAAATGAAAAAGACGGTTTTATTCGATGATATTTTTTTTTTTTTTTTTTGTGTTTTGTTGCCTGCTAGTAGTGGTCGCAACTGGCCATCTGTTGATAATCGATTTAATGCTGGCTTGTTGTTTGAATGGCCCATAAAAAATAATAAAAATAAAATAAAAAATAAAAGAAAAAAATAATAAAATAAACTGAAATTTAACTCTGCAAAACGAACGAGGAACCAACATCAAAGTCGACAATGCTAGCCCTATGTCATAGCTTTTATATAGACATACAAACACTATAAATAGTATAGACATAGCATCTACACACTTAAATAAATATGCATGTATGTTTTTTATATGTTTGTTTAAAATTGCCATAAAGTCTGTTTGTTTGTTCGTATTTCTGACTGTCTGTTTGACGGTACGACTTTATTTATAAATGTGTTTTTATTTATATGCCAGTGTTGGGACCATTGTTTGCTTTATTCTTTGGCAAATATGGGCAATCAAGTGTCAAGTCAAACTAAAACCCCTATGAATGGGTCTGTTTTAAACTCAGCTCGACAGTGCACTTTCAGCTCTTCACTTGTCTCTGCGCTTTAGTGTAAGATGCTTCATGTCCACTAACAATCCATTGTACATTGCCTAAAGACCAGCTTAATGTTTTTGTTGCTATTGTTATTTGTTGTTATTATTGTATAGTTAGATCTTAGTGTTCGTCTATCTTATTTTATTTGTGATTTCTAAAAAAAGTGAAGATTAATTTGATTTTTTTTTATATAATAGTATTTTTTTTTTCTGCCTTTTACTGTTTTATTTGAGATCTTGGTCTTTCTTCTACTTAAAGTTGTTTTTTACTGCTGTTTGCTTTTTTGATTTTCAATTTTTTTTTTTTTTTTTTGTTTTATATAAATATCATCAATGTTGATGATTTATGATCATAATTATTGTTTTCGAGCTATTGTGTATGATTAATAATTTGTATTATATATATATATATTTAATTTCTAATGGTCTATCTTTAACTGTCAGTCCAACCAAATGGAGTATTGATTGTTGAAAAAGTGAGTGTACGAAAAATTCGTCAAAAAATATATATGTATGGGAATTAGGGCTACAACCAAATTTTTGGCATAGTACCACGGAGTGGCCAAGAATGTTTTAGTAATGAAAACACCTGTCTCCCGTCGTTTTGCGAAAAAAAAACCTCACGCAGGGAAGCAAATTTCTAAAACCTTTCAAGAAATTTTTTGTAGAAAAATTTTTTGTTATTAATTTTTTTTTGTATTTATACAAAATTCATGTATTAATTTATTCTATGTTTATATAGTAGTTTTAAATTTATATACTTTGAAATAGCCAGAACATGGTATCTTCAAATTACAATTTTTTCGCTTGGTATTTTGCTAAATTTATATAATGGTTTGTCGACATCGTGAATATTTCGCTGAATTTTAACGCTATCTTGAAATTTGTTCAAAGATTTTGACCAGTTTTTAGAATTGTTTTGGACATTTAAACCACATTTCTTGAAAGACATCTTTTATTAATTCAAACAAACAACAAAATTTAATAATATATAAATAGGTAACAATTTCCATGCTTTCTAAATTAAATAAAAGTTTTTAAAATAAAAAGTTTTACAACTTTTTCGTTTATTTTGTGATTTTTTTTTTAATTTTGCATGAATTTTGATTGGAAATGGTGTATTTTTGAAAACTCCTTTAAAAGATAATAATCTAGGCATTTAGTGAAATACTTATAATTTTATATCGCTTTAAGCATAAGGTATTTTACTCAGTTTTTACATATAGCGAATTTTGAACCGCGATGAATTGTAAACCGTAGGAAAATTTTTAAATCTAAAGCAGTGGATAAATTCCAAAATAGCATTTAAGTGATACGTATAGGAATATATACAAATATCAGGTGTATTTTTTTTTTAATTTCCGTGAGATAAAAATGGTTGTTTTCAAACTTCAACTCGATCCCTGCGTGAATTTTTTTAACGATCCGAAATAATTATTATATTTTTTATTAATAACTTCTAATGTTCTACACGACTATACTTATTATATAATTTTATATATATATTTTATATATATATATATATATATATATATATATATATACTATGCCGTTTTTGATATTCACAAAAAGTGTGAAAAAGTTATAGCCCTAATGGGCATATTTTATTTATTTAATAATCTGACAGAAATTAATCCTACTTCTTTCAAATGGTCACTCTATTTACAGCTTACTTTATACAACCAAATATTTTGTGGATCGGTTAATATTTCCGAAACATATTAAAGCATTTCATTTTATTTCCCTGATTCTAAATATATATTAGTATTAAATTTCTTGATATTTCCTAGAAAGCTTCTCCAACTTTTATAATTTTGAACTGCTTGATCATTTTTATATTTTTTGCAATAAATAGTAAGTATGTTGGTCATTTCTATACTATACATTGTCACCTTGGGTACTTATACTTAAATGAATTTAAAAAACTGTAGTGACCTACATTTAAAAAAAAAAAAAATTATTGGCAGAAATATATGGAATTTTAAAACAAAATTTTTATTTCACTAGTTTTTCTAGTACAAGTAAAATTCATATGGAGAAAGAGGAGTATATTTTCTCTTGAACTGTTCACGACTTTTATCATTTTTACGTGCACAAAAATGGTTTTCAACCAAAATAATTGTAAAAATAGTAAAACTAGTTAAAAATATCATGTAAACGAACAAACCTAATTTTTTTTTTCAAACTATTCACTTTTCTAATAATACTCTATTTAAATAAGGATTAGACTTCAGAATTTGTTGAAGGGAAGCAAATTTTTGCATATAGCTCTAATAATCACGTGTACGCTACGTGAGTTATTTGGTGTTAAAGACCACAATTTCCTATATATATATATATATATATATATATATATATATATATATATATATATATATATATATATTCGATGTTATTATAACATTTATAGATTACAAAATTTACAATAATCTTTCTGAAGTACATTTTTATGTTCCTTCATCAGTGTCAGAGTTATAGCGCATTTTTTACACGATGGACCACATCCTTATTTAAGCTAATTATTGAAAACTTCAAGATTACTTCATTTAGTATAAACTTTTGGCGTAAAAATTTTTTTGTGATCACCCTTAAGCAATATTTTTATGAAGTTTATTTGATCGTAGTTGTAGTAGCTGAATATATATGTATGATTCTATGTAATGTGTTGTTTTGAAGATGACAGTTTTCATGATTATCACTTGAAACCGTTAACATGACCCCTTAAGTCATTAAAAAAAAGAAAACGAAGAATAAAAGATAAAGTTTTTGTTAGATGTTGAAAAACTGTTTAAAAAAGAAATCAAAATTGTGTTAATTAGTAGCTTAGTAACCGCTCTTCAAAACTTTCAAACATGCATAAACTCTACTAAATATTTAGGGGAGATTGGGGTAAAGTGAAGTATACTTTAAACTAACTCCAATAAAATACCAATAAATAATCTTTTGAAGCCTGTAATGAATCTATTATATAGAATGGGTTATTGTCCAAAGTTTTACATAAAAATAATAAGATAAATTTGTTTTTGGATATTGTTTTTTTTTTTTTGCCTTTATTCAAATCAACTATATTTGAATAAAATAGGAAATGTTGGGACAAGGTGGAACATAGTAAATATAGCAAGTTCAAGTCTATTTAGTTTTTAAAATTCAAGTATATTATGAAAACAGATAGGTAGTAAGTGATAAAGCTAATAGAAAATAATAAAACCAAAATACGCAGTTATTTCTCGTATTTTAAATAGTCTAACTTAAAGTGTAATAAATTTCTATAATTTTCGCATACTTTAAGTGGACAAATCATTTGTATAGATTTTTCATATATTCAATTGATCATAAAAATTTTGGTCTGTTTTATTAGAATTTCTTAAAAATATTCAACTTATTGAATTACAATTATCTACCAAATTTTCAGCAAATTTACAAAAACTGGGTAAAAATTTTGTAAAATTATATATTCTACCTTACTCCATAATATTTTTGTCACAGAACCTCAATTCGAAAATTTGTATGTTTAGTAAAGATCTGATAAAGTTATGTTTTTGGAAAAATACCTATTTGCAAATGAAATAAGTGTAAAATAAAGTATTTAATTTTGTATTAAATGATTTCAAAATGCGCTTGATTTGGATATTCTCCGCAGAAACGTCAGCATTTAGAAAAACTTTTTTAATATACTTTATTTGGTAGCTCCCGAAGAGCAAGAAATTCAGAGATTTTATGGATGAAATATAATTAAATGTAGTGCAATAATGACAAATATATGCCAGTAGTATTTTTGCAAAAAAAAAAAAAAAAAAAAAAAAAAAAATACGGAAAAAGGAAAATGTTTATTACCCCAAATGCCATAATTCCCCACTTTCACATATTCATATAAAAAAATGATTTGTTATTCTTTTGATTTTTTTTCTTTTTTTTTACAAATAAAACCAAAATATCAATTAGTAAAAATCATTATATAATCATTAAATAAAATATAAAGAAAAACATTAAATTATCATTATTGTACTCAACAAACATCATCAATGACTATGTAAGATTAAAAAGTATGGTAAACATTCACCATTATCATGCTTACAGTTAAGTAAAGACTATTCACTCATATTTATAATCGTCATTTTTATTGACTAGACAAATCATAAATTTTCCTCATAATTATCTAATGCCTAGAAGTTGTAAATTTTCAGCCGATCATTAGGCAGTCAAGCATTCACTAGATTCATTAAATTTATAGATGTCTTTGTTTGGTCACAATAATTATCATTTATGTATTGTATATTTATAGTTGTGTTCGCGTATCTGATATTTTGTGATAACTATCACAAAATGTTGCTGGAAGTTGCTAAATCGCTTTCGATTACCTTAAAAATCTTGCAAGTAAGAGAATGAGAGAGATAAAATTTGAGAGTTAATTAATAGAGAACATCGTTACCGGATGATGATTTTATAAAATTTTTGATGATTTTTTAACACAAATACGATTTGAAGATTTTTTTTCTTAGAAAATATGATTTTTATTTTAATAATGTTAGCAACGTTTTTTAAAGACTCATTATGATTTGTAGAATATGTTTATAAAAATCTGTATAACTAATTTCAAAATATATACTATACTTTTTTTATTTAAAGATGAATACCAAAGGTTCAAGTTTATTTGACAGCACTACTCGACAAATATCAGAAATCGTCCAGTATTCCAAAGAGAATATTAAGCGGGCCATTTTATCCTAGGTCTAATATTTATATATTTGTCCTATGACGATAACGCGAAAGTAGTAATAATACTTTCGTAATTTCTGACACATGCTTAAATTCTGCTAAGCCAATCAATTTTCGATGGAAAATAATTTAATGGCCATACAAGAGCATTAAGAATATTAAGCGTTTCGAATTTGGATGCTAATAATCTGTAATCCAAAGAGTATGAGATCTCACAAATTGCTGTTTTTTTACTCTTTTACGATGAGTCAAAGTTTTGTCCAATATTAATTTATAATTTTGTGGGAATTTAAAAACAGTGAAATGGAGACTTCCCAAAGATCATTACTGAAAATCAATTATTCAGTAAGAGTGTTGAAAGACTCCTTTATAGAGAAAATGTTTTCTTTTGTAATTTGAATCCATAAAAATACCCCGAACTTCTGCAATTTGTACATTGAATAGATGTACAGAATAATCATATAGATATAAAAAGTTATTTTCTAATAGAGTGGACTTAAACTATGTGTTATCAAAATAATAAGTTTGATGATCTTTATAGCAAAATCATGATTTTTCATTGTTCAAATGATGCATTTTTAGCTAAAGTTTCTGGCAAACGGTGTTGTCAGGAGATGAGAAAAAAGAGGCTAAATTGAATGTTAAAAAAGACCAAAACAGGCTAAAAGTCTTAAAAGATAAAGCCAGAAAAAAGCTAACATTTTTTAGGTTTTAGGAATTATTTGTTCACATTCTCACTATTTTTTTGACATTTTTGTTATGATACTGTAATAAATTTATTAATAAAACATAGAACGGCTGCCAGGAAAATGACCCAATGAAAAAACGTTCAAAAAATTCACATAACAATTTGGATTATGTTTTATATAAAAAATTACTAAATTTTTTGAAGTGATTTGTCGTCATTATTTTTTTTTTTTTCCTTTTTGATTAAGCATTTCCAAATTTTTAGGTGGTTGTTCGCTTTTATGAAATCTTTTATAAATTATATTTTTAAATAGTTCCATAGTTAATGAAGTATTTTAAAAAATTATTATAGTAATCGATTTAGTAAGTCCATAAAATTAGTTATTATATATATGTAGAAAAAAGCGCCGCGGGCCAAAATTTTTTTTAAATATATAATATTCTCGGTTACTTGTGCGAATAAATATACAAAAATGATTAATTGAGGATTCTGTAGAAATAAAAATAAAATTAGTAATAAAAGAGATGAAATAGTAATAAAATACTAGTTTCTTGGTTGTTGCAATACTAACATTTTAGCCTTTTTAAGGCAATTTTAAGAATGAAAAAAGGCTAGAAAAATGAAAATTTTAAGGATAGAAGCAAAATAAAAAGGCTAGAGTTAGCCTTAAAAATGCTAAACTGGCAACACTACTGGCAACGCGGATAGAGAATTTGATGAAAACTGCTGGACGATTTTCTTCCATCAACCTCCATCAATAAAGCATATGTTTAAAAAAAAATAATCATATGTCTTTTACAAATGTAACGAAAGAAAATCAAAATATAAAAACTTGAATGATGCGTTTTAAGTTAAGCATTTTAGGCTTTTTTTATTATTTAGGTTAAAAATTATATATTTTATTGAATCAACTTAAGATTTAATGTTATTAACAAATTATGTTTAGTATTAATAGCATTTTTTTTTTTTTTTTTGTTTTTATAGATAGATTAGAGCTTTACCAATTTTTTGCTTTCAACCAAATACATGCAAATATTCGCGTATTTTTTTTATATTTTTTTAATTTGAGAATAAATTGTTTTTAACTCTCTAAAAAAAAGTTAGTGGATTAATCTTGCTGGAAAGTACGCAAATACAGCTTATATTGAAATTTCATTTTGTATTTACATTGGCGGTATATTCAAATGAACACTTACAGTGTATAAGAAAACTTTTCATATGACGTTTTTGACATTTCCATAATATTTTCATATATAAATGTGTGAGTGTTTGTATAAGTATATTGGCGTGTTGATTGTGCCGTTGTGACATCAAATACAAAACAATTTTGCTATAAATTATACTTATAAATAATTTGTGTTGATACGATTTTATATTTTCTGGCTTTATTACTTATTTTTACCCTCCTTCAGCTTTTTTTTTTTTTTTTGATGTATGATAACACAATGCTACACAAACAAAACTATTTTCGTTTTCCTTTAATAAACAATTTGCACAGCACAGTGATATACAACAGTAAAGCACAAAAGTATTTGGACATACAAATTTTTTTTAACCATTTGATATTTATAAAACATTAGAGATAAGTTTTACAGCAACTAAGAGCGGTTTCAAAAAAATATTAACCATATGATAGGTAGTTTAAAGTAGAATCTTTATTTTGAGTTATAAATATTGAAAGATGAAGATCAAAATATTTTTTAGACTATTCATAAACTTTTTAAGATATGGAATATTTTTCTCAAATATTTATAAATTTTAAAGAGTTTACTTAAAATAGAAGTGACACTAACTATAATTGAAAGCACATTTATAGATAAAATTTCAAATTATAAGACTTTTGTAACCTACTGTATGTGTATCCTTAGATCTTTGTTCTGCATTATTATCCCTTGCAGCTTTTTACTATCATCATATAAATATTATATAGCCACTAGTTTGTATAAAATTGTGTGTCTGTATGTATTTTTGATTTAGAATTTAACTTTATTTGCACACGTGGCTAAAAATTGTCCAACTTATCACTATTGCCACAAAATACACAATATCAAATAGACAAAACAGAAAATGTTTCATATTATAGTACAAATAAATATATAAAAAAAAACAAACTCATAGATTAACTAACTTTGATACAACAAAGGTTTTCTTTTATTAAACAACTGGTAGGAATTCATTTATGATGAAGACGACAAATACTTCTATTATTTGCTGACATAGAGACGGATGGATGAATAGTGGGACAAAACGCAAAATTATTGGTATTTTGTACCTCCTACACTACTTGTCGCATCGAATTGAAATGTACAGAAGAGTTGTAGAGGAGGACCTAAGCTTTCAGAAAAATCATCTCGTAGACATCCTGTGACAACACGAGATAAGCTGCAGGGTATCAAAATTTACTACCTCTGGTATGTAAAAGTTTCAAAAATCGTAACTTCTACAAATCAAGTCCGATTTTAAAGATTTCTTATATTTCTGCAAAGTTATCTCCTAAAGTCAAAAACATAATTACGCTTGAATTTGGAATTTTTGATTTTTTGCCTCGACTTTATTTTTCGTTTTTCGGGAATAAATACTGACGTATATGAGGGAAAAATGTTTTAAAAATATTTTATAATTACCAATATATTTCGAAAAAATATTCTAAAAATTTTTTTAATTATCTCAATTACTCTAGACGTGAAAAATGTTGAAAATCAGCACTCTGAAATTAGTATGAAAAATGGTTATTTTTTTTAAAGAATATAATGAAAAATTTTTTTCTTTATATATTTCAAAAGATAAGGCTTCATACACAAATGATTAATAATATTTTCATAAAATCTTCATTTCTGCATTGATTTTTGGCTAAATCTATTTTTTTAATAAATATCAACAATAACTTTAAAAAAAATTTTAAATAAGAGATAAAAATGAATTTTTTTTTCCAAACTTCATCATTCTCGACCAATGCTTGACATAAGGTGCAAATCTAAATTAATTCAAAATTTCTTTGTTAACCATTTATGAAGTCTTACCTTCTGAAATAGGTAAAGAATAAAAGAAAAAAATTTTATTAAAAAAAAGATCCATTTTTCATACTAATTTCACAAAAATTTGTCAGCGTATTATTTCGGAATATATTAGAAATTATAAAATATTTTAAAAACATTTTCCCTCGAATATCTCAGGACTTATTACCGAAAATCGAAATAAAGTCGAGGCAAAAAACCAAAATTTCGAAATTCAAGCGTAAATATCTTTTTAACAGAAAGAGGTGACTTAAGTGAGTAAGCCTATTTTTCTTTATCTTGCCAAGCACTTTAGAGAAATGTAGAAATCTTTGAAATCGGACTTGATTTGTAAAAAGGTACGATTTTTGAAACTTTTTTATACTCGAGGTACTCAACTTTGACAACTTTGACTCTTCCATAAATTACAATTCGATTCGACCAGAATTTTAGAAGATACAGATTTGTTATCAAAATTTTTTGC
This sequence comes from Protocalliphora azurea, assembly GCA_932274085.1. NCBI lineage: Eukaryota > Metazoa > Arthropoda > Insecta > Diptera > Calliphoridae > Protocalliphora > Protocalliphora azurea. The sequence continues at coordinate 43,441,116 of OW026522.1, forward strand.
ATTTTGCCTCACTGTGGGATGGTTGGTTGGACGACCATTTTATATAAGAAATGGGACAATGATTTTAAAATGCTCCCTCTTAAACATACATACATACATACAAACATACAGACATACATACATACATATATATATATATATATATATATATACACAAACAAATTGAACTGATAAAAATTATTTGTGTGATTTAGTTTTATACACATGAATGAATGTCTGTATGATATAATTTGATAATTGAAATACGTACATATTTATGAAAAGGGTTGCAAACTACATATGTCGAACAAAAAAAAAAAAAATAAAAATAAAATGTAGTAATTTTTCAGAAAAATTAAAACTTTTGAAATTGTATTAAATGCTTTTAAAAAGTGGTAAATCGTTAAATACCTGATATGACGATATGTAATCGGGTTGAAATAATCATAATATGTAAACAGTGGGCGTTTATTATATTTCCCAATTGTCAAACTTTTCACCTTAGAAAAATCTAATTATAAAACCCTCATATTATATAGGGAAACCACCATCATTATTTTTTAAGTATTTTCAACAACTCTTAACAAACTTAAATGAACATTTATATAAAAGAAAATAATAAAGGGAATATCTTTAAAAGTACTAAACAATAATAATCATAAAAAAGAACATTATTTCAATTACAATCTTATATTAAAATTTGTATAAAATTTTTATTAAATTCAGCAAATAAGAATTTTCTATAAATAACAAATAACAAATAAAAATCGAAGCTTTTTTTTGCTGGGCAGTTATTGAATTTCATTTAAAGTTATATAAATACATATTTAACCAATATTCTAAATTACGCACTTCCAACTATATATTTTTCCTCTAATGATATAAATTGATTTATTTTTGCTATTTTGTGCTAATAATAAATGCACACAGCAAATGTTTTATATAAAACTTAAAAGATTTAGCAAAAAAATAAAAAAGTCAACAAATATTTACAATCTCAGTCCATTAGTCTGTGTGTATTTGTTTTGAAAATCTGATAAATATGTATGGTAATAAGTAGTTAATAGGGGATACATTTTTCCAGTTCAAAAAAAGTTTAATTGATAAGTAAAACTTATTTTATAAAATATGATATGGTTGAAATTAACGTAAATACATAGAGAAGAATGGGGTAAAGTGGAGCATACTTTAATTTAACTGTAATCAAATACCAAACAGAAATCTTTTGAACCCTGCAATGGAATTGTTATATAGAAGAATTATTGTCTTATGTATAGTATAATAATAAGATTAATTTATCTTTTGGTATAATTTTTGGGCTTTTTTTTAAATCAACTATTTTTCGATAAAATGGGAAACATTGGGTAAAGTGAAACGTAGAAAAACCGCAAGTTTAAAGATATTTAGTATTTATTGAATATTTTAAAGTAATTTTTGTATTTAGAAGACCATACGAATATGAAAGTTCAAGTAAGTGACGAAAACCAATAGATAAAAATTGATAAAACTAATAGAAAATAATAAAGCAAAATTTATAAAAATGTGCAGTTATTTCTCGTATATGGAATATTATAATTCATAGGTGTAAAATAAATTGCTATAATTTTCGCACATTTTAAATGCAGGCCATTTGCATGAGTTCCATCATATCAAGTGGGTATTTTTACAGCTATTATTTATTTATTTCTACAATCTTTAAATCAAGATTTTCTTCCTTAAATAAGGTAATGTAATTGTACATTCCAAGACTAAACTTATCGTTATGGAGTTTATTGAGTTATTTCCAATTTTCAATTACTTACTAAGGCATTTGATCTGTTTATTTTACTAGACTTGTTTGCATATGTTCAAGTCATTGATGATTAAACTTCTAAGAAATAAAATTAATTACAATACTTTAAGCAAAGTTGCAAAAAGTGTGTGGGAAATTTGTTAAATTATACATCCCAATATATTTTTAACACATTACCCCAACTCCATAATTTTTACTTTAAATAGAGATCTGAAAAAACATTGTGACTTTGAGACAAAATCTATTTGCAATTAAAATATATGCAAAATAAATTATTCAAATTGGTGTTCACCAATATAAAAATGTTCTTGATTTGGATCTCTTCCTCAATAAACTTTTTCAATATATTTTATTTGCTTGCGCTTGAAGAGCAGTAAAATCAGAGGTTTCATAAATGAAATATAATTTAGAAATGAAATATAATTAGAAAAGAAATTAAAAAAAAAAAAAAAATACGCGGAATAGTAAAATTATATTCATTATCCTATATGCAACAATGTGGGATATTTTTATATTTTTAGAGCTGATTTTAAGCCTTCAGCATATTATTTGATTGTGTTACATATTAAATAGAAGAAACAAAAAATTGACAAATATTGCTATTGTGTAATTCCATATCAAAACGGACAGAAAACAGCCAGTTTATATTTCAAGTACATAATAAAGAGTTTTGTAATCAACTCTTTATTATGTACTTGAAATATAAACCGTTGGTTTCAACACCGAAGTACATATATATATATATATATATATATATATATATTTGGTTTCGCCAAAGAAATGTTTACTTTTGCAAGGACAAATCTGCAATAAGTTTTTATAATTTCCAATCACAAAAATAATCGTTTGGTTCAATTTGCGAAATGGGAAAAACCAAGTTATGACTGCAATTAAGGCAAAGAAAGACGCGGAAATGGGAGTAGAAAGATTTCATACCACACAGTGAAATCGTAGGCCAGAATTTGATAGCTGAATACAAACAAAGCGCTCATGGGATGAAACAACCATAAAATAAAGTGAAAATCTTCTAGAAATGAATAAATAGAACGAAATAGAGAAAGGTTACTAATCTAAATCGTTAGTAGATACGTAACGTAGACAGTTACATGAGTTACGTAAAAATTTATTTGAAATAGATAATTATAAAAAAAATAGCCAAAATTCCATCTCAACAATATTTAAAAGATTACCATACGTATGTAACCAACATCAATATGACTAAAATACAAATTAAAAGTGAAGCCGAATATAATCGCAAACATATTGATTTTTTAATTTAATTAAAAGTATTTTTATTGATCAAGGTTTTCTCGTCTTTTGATTTTATGAAACTTGTTGATATATTTTTAATATCTGGCAATCAGCAAATTTTTTAGATGTATTTTAATGGACAAGAAATTACCGTTTATGTTACGATAGTTAAAAATCAGAAATTTTAAAAACTTTTAAAAATTCCATTTTAACCCCGATATCAAAGGCAATTCCACATATGTAACCCACACAAAAGTATACAAAATACAAATTAAAGAAGGCTCGATAAGTTTTATATTGGTGAACATAAAAAGTGTGCATAGATCTTTTTAAATGTTTCTTCGCTGATATATTTTTCACATTTAAACACAAAAAAAAAAAACTCCACAAATATATTAATTAATGAAAAGTTGTAAATATTAATTATTTTACTAAAAAGTAAATTTTCAATGACAAAAATACACACTCAAAAATGTTAAAAGTTGCACTAAAATCCGATATAAGCTATAATACAAATTGGTATACATTTCACCTGGTGTATGCCTCGACGATTTATGAAATATTAAAGTCACTACGATCTTAGGTTATGAACACTTTGCTTTTCTATTTCTCGCTTAACTAAAAAAAAGAGTAGATGAACTTATTATAAATATAATTACAAACAAAATTAAAAAAAAAAAATGCTAATATGAATTACGCAAAGTAATATTTTAAAATGTAATGGAAACCTTTTTAGATCACGCAATTTATGATTTATATTTTAAAGCAGGTAGCAAAGAATATCAAGAAAGTTTTCGATAAATCCAAAGTACGAAAATTTCATATATATATAGTATATATATATATACATATATATATATATACTACACATATATATTTCTATATATATTTTAGCCTTTTTTTAATTCTAAAAAGTCAAGCAATAAAATGAAGTAAAAAAAAATATGTTTGAGCCTAGAATTTGTATATAAAATTTCATAATTTAAATCGTTAATTTATCTATGAAATAAATATTATTTGCTATAATAAAACAAGTTAAACACAACAAGTTAAACATTTTGAACCAACTTTTTGTAAAAACCTATTAGTATATATATGTAGTATATATATAATATATATATATATATATATATATATATATATATATACATCATATATATATATATATATATATATATATATATATATATATACATCATATATATATATATATATATATATATATATATATACTAATACGTTTTTGCAAAAAGTTGGTTCAAAATGTTTAACTTGTTGTGTATTTGTAAACTACCACAGTTACGCATATAACTTAATTTACATAAGATACAAAAATTATTAATATAATAAACAACTAATTTATTTATTGTTTTATTATAGCAAATAATATTTATTTCATAGATAAATTAACGATTTAAATTATGAAATTTTATATACAAATTCTAGGCTCAAACATATTTTTTTTACTTCATTTTATTGCTTGACTTTTTAGAATTAAAAAAAGGCTAAAATAAAATTTATTTATTCGAACTAATGTATTAAATAAAAATAAAAAAGAGAATATTTTATATGAATGTATTCTCCTTTATGCATAATAAAAATACATGTTTTGCATCAGATTTCAGACCACATCATGTTGGTTTTGACCACTACAAACAGTAACGTTTGTAATCGCAAATAAAATATAAAAAAACAAACTTTCAGCGGTTGAAGTCGATTTAAAAATAACTAAAATATACAAAAGTATTTTTATAATATCCAATTTTCTGAACTGGTTAAAAAAATGGTTAAAATTAAAAAAGGTAAGCAATTGTATTATTAGCTTTATAAACCTTTGATTAGGTTATTTTTAAATTTATTAGCAAAAATCATTTCAAGTAGATATTTATGTAGATTTATTTCTACATAGAGAAATCGTTTTTTGCATTTGTCCTATTACACTATGCGACAAATTTTTGATTATCAAATATTGCCTCAATGATATGGATTCTTAAAATTTGATTATTTTGGATCACTATTTTCATTATGTGTTTTTTAAATAAAAAACATTTAAATCAGTAAATTTCAATGTATTTTATAAGTTCTTATTGTTTTATATATTGTACCACGTTTCCCTTCGATATTATGCAAGATTTTTATTAAGTTCCCCATCTTTTTTACACCCACTTTTCATAACAAAATTGTATGGAATATATAAGTAGTCAAATTATTCAACCGATTTTTACCGATTTATCGTGCATCCTCCGAAAGGATTTTTTTTGAAAGCTCAAATGAAATTTAGTACATATATCAAGTATTTTTTGAAGAAAACTATGTGTTAAAATATAAGTTGTATGCCACTTCGAGTTTTTTTCCCCATTTTCTGTAAAAATCAATTTTGCTACTTTCTTTAAGATAATTTACATAAAATTTTATATGCACAAGGTATAGAAAATATTACATATTAAAAAAATTTAATCTGTATGGGTGCCATGCCTTTTTTGCCTACTTTTATTAACTGTGATAATTTTTTGCCCCTGCCATCAAAATTTTTATGAAATTTGTTTACTAAAAAGCAAGTATTTCCTTCAATAATACTCATATGTGCCATATTTAATATTAATCGTTTCAGTAGTTTAGATATAAAGCCAAGTCAAATTAAGTAAATAATAAATCTAGTATAATAATGCTAGTAGTCTATAAAACAACAACAACCTTTAATGATTTATATTTTTCAATTATATTGAAAAAAGGACCCTGAAAATTTCGAACTTCAAGAGGCCATAAAGCCGAAATACGATCTAACTTTGAAAACCCCTTTGGGAGTTTTGCTAGACTACTTTCATTTTGTATTGGAATAATTGAGGAAATTTTTCTTATTGAACGGTACTACTTTTTATTTGTTATTTTTTTTTGCCTTCAATTTGAAAATTTTATAAAACTTTAAAAGATATTTAAATTCTTAAAGGAAAAGAATGTGTAATATATTTTGCTAAACAGAGCCACATGATGACCATTCTTTTGCTATACATAAGTGCGTGATCTTTTTGCTAAGCTGAATATTCAAACCCTTTCTCAACAGATGGGTCAGCAATAAATTATTTAAGTGCTTTATACATGTTGTAGGGTAAACATACAGATATAAATATTTTATATAATAAATTCATTCTACTATTGTAGTCAGTTGTTCATATAAATTGTATATATTTGTTTTATAATTCTCGTCCACTCATATAAATAATCAGTGTTGCCAGGAAGTGAGAAAAAAGAGGATAAATGTCCCAAAAACTAAAGCCAGAAAAAAGTTATTATTATTTTTTTTTCTTTTTTTTAATTTAAAAACCTTATTTTTATCATTCTTATTAGTTTTTGATTTTCTTTAAAGATCTTGTAATTAATTTTTAAATTAAACATATAAAGGCTGACAGCAGAATGATAATATAAAACATCGCGCAAAAATTCCCATACAATTTGGAGTTATATTTCATATGCAAAATGCCTCAATATTCTGAAGTGATTTTTCTGTAATTTTTTAGCTATAAGCATTTTCGAATTTTTGGGTGATATTTTATAAAATTTTTTAAATATATTCATAAATAGATTCTACATTCAATGAAGTATAAAATAATAATCGATAAAGTAAGTCCATTAAATTAGTTGGCGAAAGTTTGAGTTAAATATAAAACATCTCGATTTCTTGTGCGAATAAATACATAGAAATGCTTAAATGGGTGATTCTTTAAAAATAGAATTAATAATATCAAATAAGAAATTAATTTCTTCTTGATTAAAATTTTAACATTTGAGACTTTTTTAGGCCAATTTAAAAACCAAAACAGGATAGAAAAAAGCTAGAAGCTAAAACGAAAATTTTGAGGCTAAAAGCAAAATAAAAAAACAATATTTATCATTAAAAAGGCTAAACTGGCAACACTGTAAATAATACTCAAATGGCATAAAGAATGCAAAAAAATGCTAACTAAATATATAAAATACAGAAAAAAAAAATTAAATAAATAAAAAATAAAACTACTACGAGACTCATACAGCATCAAAATGATAAAAATCTTATGAAAACACTAACAAAAAAAAAAAAGAAAGAAAAAAAAAGCTTCAAATGTTATGAGGCGGGTATAAACAATGATTTTGTACAACAGCAACAGAAAACAAATATCAACTTAAGAATACAATAAAAAAAATATATCTGAAGGAATAAAAAATACTTCTCATATTGCACACACACACTCTCAAGATTTTATTTGGTACGGTTTCGTACCCAACAATCACAAAGATTTGATTTAAAAATAAATAGCAGATACTGCTTACCTTTAAGGTTTCTAAGCCTTTTCCTGCTAAGTTTCTTCTGCGGACATGATATATTTTCCTGACAGAATAAAACAACCCAAACTATATACGAATAATTTTCTTTTTAAATCAGGGGATAACATTAATTTTGGAACCAAATAAGAATCTCATATTTAATTTAAAATTCCAGTTTCCGTTCATGTTAAACTTTAAAGAAACTACAAATCGTAGATTCAATAATACCTGATTTTGTGTATTTTAAGACAATTTTCAAAAAATTAACAAAAATGATTAAAGTCCGCATTTAAGGTGTTTTGTTTTTGGGAAATACTTGAGTTTTTTTTTCATAAAAATATTCATTTTTAAAATCGTGCACGTTTTTTTTCACAATATTAAAGTACACAATATGTGCTATTTTTCAGAAAATTTTCAGAATAAACATCTTGTAACTTTATAAGATGTGCTCCATGAAACTTGAAAATTTGTGTATTTTAGGACAGTTTTCAAAAAAATAACAAAAATACTAGAATAAAATATTATTTTAAAATACTTTAAGAAAAATACACCTAAATACCTGAAGTTTATGGTTTCGTTTTAAATTTTTGCTTTAAAAGGCTTTTTATTTAAAATAAATACACTAAATATTTATGAAAATTTAATTTTTTGCTTCTTTTTCCAAAATATAAAAATATGTTGAACTTTGAAAAGAACTAAACTTAGACTAATGATTTTTGTTGCTATTGATTCATAATTTAGTCTATTTTTATTCGGTATCCAATTTTTTTACAAAAAGTTAACTTTTTGTATTATTTTGTTTTTTTAATTTACCCCAAAGTGCGGTGTAAAGATTTAATAACCTTAAATGCCTTAAATATGAGTATCAAATTTTATGTTTACTGGGTAGTTTCGATTGTGTGCATGTATTTATGATGGTGGTTGTACTCCTAGTTACTTAAAATCCATAGTTAACAAAACGCAAATAATGAATATTCATTGCCAAGAATGAAATATTATCAAATTACATAATTGCTGTGTTGTTCGTATGACTGTTTATTGTTGTGGTGAGTGTTGTAAGTTGTATGTTTTTTTTTATTTTTGTTTGTTACTTAAATTTGCAACGACAAGCTTAACAATAACAATGACCAAAAGACTAAACGACCAACAGACCGGCCAAATAAATGAAACCCGCAGCAGAAAACATAAGAACAGAAAATCATATAAAGTAAAAAGTTGTCAGTGAAGTAAAAATAAAAAAAAAATGAGAAAGAAGAAATACTCCAAACTTCCAGTGCACAGTGAGGCAAATTGCAAAATAAATGGTAATAAGTCTGGATCTTTGAAACTACTCAACTGACTTGGACAAAACTTGGTACATCGATAGAGGAAAGGCTAATTCAGAATATTGTTGGCAGGAGTGTGTAGCTGAAGCTCGTACGGCGCTACTGTTGGCCACCTCGAGAGTGAAAAACGTATTTCAGCTTGTAACTTGAACCGCTTTTAAATAAGAAAAAACATACTTACTATACTAAATTATCTCCTATGGTTTAAATGATATGTGACTTCAAAAATTAAATTTCTCATTTTTGGCCTTGTTTTTTTTTTGGCCCCATAACTTTTAAAATAAAGTTTCTACATTTTTTTTTTAAAGTACGCTGGAATTCTCTATAACTTTTTTATTTATACCAAAAAAAGAATTTTTAGCATAGAAAACATGCAAAAACATGCTTGCAGTGCTAAATTATCTCTTATAGTTTAAAAGATATTTAATCAAAAATTTATTCTTTAATTTTTGAGGTCAAATGCAGTAGGCATGTTTTTTCCTTGCCTTGCTTAGGAGAATTAAAAAATGTAAAAAAGATCTAGACCATTTATTTTGCAATTGGCCCCACTGTGTAGCGGCAACAATTAATTTTATTTTATATAAGACTACAAAAAAACATAAATCAGATTTTGAGCAGCACATTTGTTCTTCGTTAACATTAATAGTTTATTAGTTTATTTTTCCTTCAATTCTTTTATTTGCACTTTTCTTGATTTATATCGAGTGTTAGAAAGCAGAAAAGAAAACAGTGGATTTAATTGAATCGATTGAGATTTAAGATAAAGTTCATGATAAAACTTAACGCACTCCTTTTCTTTTGTATCTGTTAAACATGCATTAAATTTGGAATACTTTTTGGAATTATTTCAATTAAAAGAAAAAGCGATAATGGATCATATAAGAGAATATTTAATATAAATTTGGCCGAGTCACTACACTCTAAATATGATTAATATCAATAACGTCAAAATTTCCAAAGAATGTTGCAAAACATATTGATGTTAACAAACAAAGCCTACTATATAAAAATAATC
>OW026522.1:45273276-45390776 GCA_932274085.1 Protocalliphora azurea
TATTTTCAAATTTCAGTAAGTTGAATGTAGCAGCAAGCAAAACTCCTTTACATATTCCTAGATTTACAAGTGATAATAATTCAATTAAATACATTTTTCCACCCACAACAATATTCATCTTCATAAATATATACGTACATACATACATACATACATACATACATACATAAATACATACATGCATGAAATAAATACATATGGAAATGTATATTATTTAATTTAATTAAAATCTTCCCTTAATGCATACCAACATGTTTGTATCCTTCTATATGAGTGTATGAGTATGATTGAGTTATTGGTCATTCATTTTAAGTCTTTGGAAGTTGCAATATTTAATGTTGCAAAACGGAAACTGTTTACATATTCCCTACTGATATATATTTTTTTCTGCTACTAGTATAAACAAAAAAATTTTACAGAATCTGTTGAACTGATTCTGTTCATTATTTTACCACAGACACATTTTTGCAACCACGTATAAGATATAGTACATATCGTTTTTTTTACATTCCTTTATGCTTCCTCCTGATTTTATTCATTCTTTTCAGCATTTAAATTGGATTTTACTTATTTTAATATAATTTAAATAGCCATATGAATGATTTTACCATCTACTTACTTTACTCTATAAATAGTTATGCATACTTAAGGTCAGATCAGTTAGTTGATGGATTATCGATGGACTTGTTGAATACGGGAATTCGATACATCACATAGATGTTGGGTATATGTTAGGGTTGTTATTCGAACAGAAATTATTCAATTATTCGGGGAACAAATTTTTTATTCTTTTCGAACGAACAAAATTTTTAAATTTAGAATAAAAAATTATTCGATTCATTTATAACGATTAACCGAATAATATTTCAAAACGAGTTTTTGTTAAATAATTATGCCTTTTTGAAATTATAAGTGTAAAAACGTTGTTTAGTTAGAAAAGTCTGTTGAAAATGATTGAAAATTTCATTAGGATACATAAATGTCCAAATCACGTTTTAAAAGATTTCGGGTTAAGACACTGAAGTTTCAGTATTATTTGGAACAAAATAGAATAGCTTCTCTAAAGATTTAATCAAACGTCTTTAAGTTAAAATAAGTTAATATTAAAAAAAAATTCCATCGCATATTAATTTTTGTAAATATTCAACAAAAAGTGAAACAAAAGTATACGCAAATGCTTTATTTTTGACAATTTTTCATTTATTACTTATTTCAAAAATAATTCAAGTGATGTGGAAATAACCGAAGATTCTGAAATGTATAACGATGGTTTGTTAACTGAACTGCATCAATCAATAAATAATATCGATCATTAAAAAATATATTTTAACATATTGATGATCATTGACTTTATTTAGAAAAATCTAAAAGAAAAATTATCAATAGTAAGTGAAAGGATTTTTTGCACAAAAAAAATAATTATTTTAAAAACAAAATGCTTAATTTTGTTCTTTGTGAATTATAATTTTAAAAGAAATTTAATTTCATTATACAGTTTGTCTCTAATTTGATTATGGTCTCAATTTTTGTATTTTTTTTTTTTTTTTTTTAATGTTATGGAAGTGTTATTTTTAGTTTTTTTTATGTTAATAAAACGAAGAATTGATTTAAAAATACTAGTTTTTTTTTTTTTTTTTTGTAATTGTAATTAATTCGAATAATGTATTATATTCTTTATTCATTCGATTAATTGAAGAAAATTCAAATTTTATTCGATCAATGTCGAATAATTGACAATGCTAGTAAATGCATTAATTTCTATCGTTTTTTTTTTTTAATGAAAAATTAAAATTTATTTCAAGATTTACAATTTATTTTATTCAAAATATTGTCCATCGAAAGCTACAACTTTTTTACATTTTTCTGGAAATTTATGAATTCTATTTCAAAACATCTCATCTTTTGAAAGAAACGAATCAAGACAATTTTTGAAACCTTGTTGTGAAGTGAAGCTTATTCCAACTAGGACATTCTGAATCAAACGAAACGTATAGTAGTCAGAAGGAGCATTGTATGTGTAAACGCGGGTGGGGTAAAACTTCCCATCCACTATTTAACTTGTCGCGCAACATGAGGACAAGCATTGTCATGATGGAAAATTATTTTTGCATAATCTGGCCGTTTTCCGTTCTTTTCAATTGTGTCCGATACAGGTCTACCGTGATCCATTTTAATGTTTTGATTTAATACAACATTTTTTTTTTTTGCTTTGAATTATCATAATGGATTAACTTTTCAACCCCTGCAAAAATTCCATACAGAAACGACTACATTTTGTTACGCTGAAGCCACATTTCAGATATGAATAGTCGCCTTTCAACGCACAGTGCCTTGTCCCATAGACAAAAATCAAATTAAAAACATTTTTCAAATTGTAATGAAATACATATTTTTAGAAAGGTAACAACATAACTCATATAACTTTAAAAAAATATTTTATGAATAATTATTTCTATGGTTACGAGGGGCGCTAATAAAAAAATTATAAAAAATTATTAATTTGTTTGTGCTTGATTATGTAATATTTTACATTTATTTAATATAATTAAAAATAATTGATATCTATTTTTTGCCACAACTTAAAAAAAATTTAATTGAAAAGGTGTAATTTCCTTGAAAAAGTGTAATAAAAAATTAATTAAAATTATTTCGAAATTTAAAAAATAATAAAGAAAGGGAAATATATAATTTTTGGACTCAAAAGATTTAGCCCAAAATTAACAAGATCACTCTTATTATAGTGCATTTTTAAATTTTAATACAATGTTTGCTTGATTTTATAACTTATTAATATTTTTTAATATATAAAAGGAAAATTACTTCCTATTTTTGGCGCAAATCAAAAAATAATAATTTCAAAAATTTTTAAATTTCTTTTTCTTTACACAAAAGTTTACGAATTCTTTATGTTAAAATATTTCGTGATGTTAAATCAATATTACTTTAAAATTTAATAGAATATTGAAAACTAATAAAAGTAAAAAAATTGGACCTGCGATCGGGCAAATTTACACAAATTTATTACTTATGGAAAAGGAAATGTAGGTGCAGAAGCTTAAATAATATTAGAGATGACAGGGTTTGGTTCCAAGGTAATATGTGTATTAAGTTTCAATTTTCTACGACACCTACTTCTGTTTTTATAAAATTGAAACCAATATGTTCCCTGAAAATGCTTCTTTCAATTTCAATATATATGGGCGGTAGGGGTGTTCTTTTTCGATTTAGATAAAAATTGTTAGACTAGTAAATAATATATATTTAACTGTAATCACAAATTTTGATAAAATTCTGACCAGAATTATAGTAGTAAATCCATTTTTTTTAATTTCAGAATATATGGGAGGTAGGCATGTCCTTGCTTTGATTAAAAAATAAATCAGCAGACTCATAAATAATATATTTTTAAATGTTACCGCAAATTTTTGGTAAAATTCCTGACTAGTATTTTCATAGTAAATCCATTTTTAGTTTCATTATATATGGGACGTAGACGTGTCCTTGCACTGAAACTCTTGGCTGGGACGGTCCTCATACATAATGAAATCGCCACTTTTAAATCATCTAAACTCACTCACGATAAATTGTCTCAGCTAAATCATGATCTCTATAAACTTCCACCAAAATACACTGATTTTCTAGAGATTTTATTCAAAAAATAATAATCAAGTAAAACTTCCCGCAAAATCGGTGTAAAGATTCATGTTCCTCCCATATATTCTGAATTTAAAATTCGCGATATTTTCTTGAATATTCGTACCAAATTTCGTTGAAATTGGCTAAGTAAATCAAAAGTTATAAAAATATGAAGCGTATACATGCTATAATTGATTAATATTACTCAAACGCTCAGATTGAAATATTCAACATTAAGCACATACAGTGCCTCACATAAATTGTTGAATTTTTGGTTTTAAATAAAAAAATTTATATTTTAAGTTATAACATTAGGTAATAAAAAAAATAATTCATTATGTTTGATTCTACTAAATGCTGTAAAAAGAAATTGAGAAAAATAACATGTACAGTAATTTCATGTACCACACAAGAGTATTTGAATTTTTTTATCTTTTGTATTTGTATCTTCAAATTAAAAAAACAAAAAAGGCAAAAAGAATATATTTTTTTTAAAGAATCATCATATTCGTACAAAAAATCGAGATTATTTATATTTAATAAAAAAAATTTGCTTGCGGAGCTTTATTCTCCAAATTAAAAGTTTAACAAATTTTGTACTAAGTCGATTATTATAATTATTTTTTAATATACTTTATCAACAATTTATAAAAAATTGTTTATTAATGCAAAAAATCACCCAAGATTTTGGAAATGCTTAGTTAAAAAGGAATTATAGTACAAAGATTACAAAAAATCACTTCAAAACATTGCACAATTTTTCATATAAAATATAACCCAAATTTATATTTAAAATTTTTTGTTTTTTTGCGATTTTTCATTGAGTCACTTTGCCAAGTGCTATTTGTAAATTTATTGCAATTTTTTTACAAAAATATCGAAAACTAATGATAATGAGAAAAAATAAGTTGCCAATTTTTCTTTTTTTTTAATGTTAACTTTATTTCATCAAAATTTATTTATTGAATCTTCACAAAATTAAGTGAACTAACAATAAGTATTCAAATCTTAACTCTAAATCTTAATTTATATTAAGTCCAACCACTGTAGTATTTTATTTTGGAGTCTTTGAATTTTTTCAACATTTTAAGCTGAGGCCGTGTCCCATAGTTGGATACCATAGCACCATATTGGCTTTATAATTGAATTATAGATCGACGGTTTACAGTATAAACTTATTTTTGAATTTCTACCAACAAGCCTGTTAATTTGAAGTGATTTTAAATTCATTTGGGTTAATTTTATATCTATATGTGCTTTTCACTTAAGCCGTCGATCTAGATGCATACCAAGATATTTTATTTCCGTTCTTTGGTGTATAATGTGATTATTTATCAGGATTGGGGGACACGAATCTCTCCGAAATGTATACATTTCTGTTCATTCACTTTTATTCTCCATTGTTTCAAACATTTTTCTAGATAGTGTATATGATCTTGCAAGAGTTTAGATGCTTCTTGGGGGTTTTCATGAACGTCTAGAATAGCTGTGTCATCTGCAAATGTTGATATATGGGTTCGACTATTAGTTCGCATATCAGAAGTGTATTTTAAATATAAAAAGGGACCTAGTATCTGCCTTGGAGAACACCAGCTTCAATGGACTGTGTTAAGCTTATAAAGTCTCCCACTTGAAGAACAAACTTTCGATGAGTTAAATAGTTTTCCAGCACTTTATGCGTTTTTGTGGGTAAATATTGTTTAATTTTAAATAATAATCCTTCCTGCCATGCTCTATCGAAGGCTTGAGAAATGTTAATTAAGAGAGCACAACAATATTCTTTTCTTCTTAGATATAACATTTATAAGTCTGTGAGTTTGTTCTATGGTGCTATGTTTTTCTTTAAAACCAAATTGATATGTTGGAATACAATCGAAACAATTCACTATCGGTTTCAACTTTTTCATTAATAGCTTCTCAAACAGCTTTGATATATTAGACAACAGGCTAATAGGCCTATACGATTCTACTTTAGTATTATTCTTATTGCCATCCGGGATAGCTCCAAAAGCATCTTGTTACTGATTTTTTCAATACCAGGCGCTTTTTGGAGTTTAAATCAACAATCACCTTGTCGATCTCTCGAATCTCAAAACATAGGGATTCAACTGCTCTAAAAAGGGGTACAACAGGTGGCAACTCCATTATGTCATCTGATAAATTTGGGCAAACACATTCTTTAGATGACTAACAAACAGATTCCCCTTTTCGTTATCATTTCTCGCCCAGCCTCCATTTGTGTTACGTAGAGGAGGTCTACTTGTAAGTAATCTTTTTAACTTTTTCGTATCTTGCCATAGTGAATAATTCGAATACGTGGTAGCATCTAGATTCTCCAAATATTTATTCAGTGATTCAGTTTTTTGATCCTCTAGTAGCTTGTTAAAGCGCTTTTGGCATTCTCTTAGCTTCGATCTGAATTGAGGGGATCTGTGGAGTTGCTACTCTCTTCGAACTCTCCTTTTTTCAGACAAGAGCCTTTCGACATCCACAAAATAAATTGTCGGGGGGTTAGGATAATATGTTCTGCAGCAAGTTTTAAACTTTTTTCAAAATTATTGGGAGAGAGATCGATATTTTCTGGTGTTCTCAGCGATATATTTTCCGTGAAATGAGTGCTAATATATTTTCTATATTTCAAACAGTTTATTCTTGTGTTAGATATCGCTGAGATACCAGTGGGGTACACAATTTCTCAGCGGTTCAATATAGTAACAAAATTGGGTGATCTGAAGATAATTCTAATGAAGATTTAACATGAATTAGTTCCCTTGGTAAATTGGTCGTAACATTGAAATTGATGACATCCAGTATTTTATTTGGGTCAGTAGGCCAATATATTGGTTCTCCGCCATTTTAGAAATCGCATTAAACAAAACACGACCTTTAGGAGTTATAAGTCGTGATCCCCAGAATGTATGCGTTATAATAGCCAGCTGCCAGGAAACGGGCTCCTAGTGATTTATATAAAAATATTCGTATTGATTTTCTGAAATTGAAAACCTGGAGGATGAATATATCGATGAAATCACTAAGTTTCTATAACAATCATGAATACAGATTGTTGCAGCTTGAAGATAATATTCACGAAATATTATTTGATATGGGTTTTATTAAAATTCCAGAGCATCCACATGCTCTATCTCTTGGATTTTTATTGTATATAATGAAAAAAAAATTCTCATATTTGTCAGTTAAAGAAGAAAAATGGGCGTGTACTTCCAACAACAACCTTCGAAGTACGTTAAATAAACAATTGGGCTAAATATCCCCCAAACTAAATAAATCAATGAACATTTAACAATGATACTTATGACCCATTATCAGCAAATATTGCAATAATTTTATCTTTTTTATTTTGTTTTTTTGTGAAGTAAATTTGGTGACATTTCGTACTATTTCTGGAATTTAAATTAATAAATTTCTAGAATAAACACATTTAAAAGGAGAAATTTACACGTTTTGTCTATGTTTGCCTTTTTTAAATAATTAATAGAAAATTAAAATTAATTCTTCCAAAAAACAAGGCGCTTTTATAAAATTCTGGCAATTTATAAAAAAAACTGGCAGCCGTTTTTTTTTTTTTTTTTTGGTTATGAATAAGTGCATCAATATGTCGACTAAAATCTTAAAATCTAAAAAATATTAATATATTCTATTATTTTTTAGGTCAAAGTTTGGCTTTTTTGAAAATTAGCATATCAAAATTTATCTTTGCAAAAGTGCGTTTTTCTCAACTTTGACAAAAAACTGGCAGCTGTTCTTTTCTATCTATCTATCATTTAATGAATGAAAATAATGAAAACAAATTTAAAAATTAAAAGAATTTTAACACGTTTTCCTAATTGTTTTCTTTTTTACATAAAAATGTGTCTCTTTTGAAAATTTGCAAATTGATTTTCAAACAAAAAATCGCCTTATCATTTACTGGATTCTAATAATAACAACAAAACATAAAAATTCAAAAAAATTAAACATATTTTCCCCTTTTTTAGCTCAAAGTTTCCCTCTTTTGGAAAATTTGCATAGTTTAACTCTATTTTCTATCGATTTTTGCAAAAGAGCATTTTTCTCAGATAAAACATAAAACTTGCAGCTATTTTCCTTGGATTATCATTTATAAAGTTCCAATATTGAAAACAAGCATAACAATTTTTAAAAAAATTAACACATTTGCCTCTTTTTTTACCTCAATGTTTGCCTTTTTTGGAAAATTAATATAAAAACTTTTATTTCTGAACGAACAAATGTCTTTGTTAAGGAGCTTTTTTCTCTTCTCATTGTTCTTTAATTTTGACAGATTTATATATTATTAATTAATGAATTACCAAAAATAATAGGATCTTAAAATTTGAAAAAAAATATTAATACCTTTTCCGGTTTTTTAACCAATATGATGATTTTAGCGCCCTTTGGTGACCTCTATAATAGCACAAAATTTTGTTTGACCCACTTTTTAGTGTACATATTATTAGCTTTCAACAAACTAAATTTCAAAATAATTTATTAATAATTTTAATATTGTGCTAATAATCGCGATCGTTATTTTGAATAAATTCACAATTTATTTGCAGGGGGAAACTAGTTCCCATGCGCATTTCGCCGGTTGCTTAAGCCAGCTCATCAGAAAATCTTTCCCAATTACTTTAGAAAAACTAAAGATGCATTAAACTAAAGAGTCATTCTAAAATGCTCCATTTAGGATCCACAAAGCATGCCACTCACATTCCAACACTATTTCTTTTCTACACATCATTGTAGGCAAGGCCTTTGCTTTTCCCTTTCAAAAAGAAGCGAGCTTCATTAAGGACACTTTGCAAGTCACACATATATATATATATATATATATATACACTGCCTGCCACCTGATTAAGGAATCACATCTTTTTAACTTTAATTAAGTATATCTCCTAAACTAAAGTTCAGAAGAAAATAATTTTTTGTGCAACCAAATTTCAAAGTGTTGGCTTTAGTTTCCTGAAGAAATAAAAAATATACATATTTTGTTATACTAAAATTATGCATTTATTTAAAGACATGTATTTCTGTGGTACTTTTTCGTGTGTCACTTGAATAAGGAATATTTTAAAACTAAGCAAAATTTAATTTATTTTTAAATTTTAGGTTATAAAAATAAAAGTTATTATATTCTAGCATTCAATTAGTAATGAGTACTGCCACCATTTTTAGAAATAAACTCAAAAATGCGATTTGGTATCGATTTGTATAATGACTCTAAGTAGTTTAGCGAAATTGAACTCCATGCTTCCGTAATTGCATCCTTTAAGGATTCTATCGTCTTAAATTGTTTTCCTCCTTCATAAACTTTTCTTGCAAGCCAACCCCAGACATTTTCCATTGGACTCAGGTCTGGTGAATATGGGGGCCAATTAAAAAGTTGAACAACACCTTGTTGATTAATACACTGTTTTACTGCTCTGGCGGTATGAATCGGAGCGTTGTCGTGTTGCTACGTCCAAGGTGTAAGTCCAAAGAAATCAATAAATTTTGGAAATGCTTCCTCCAGAATGTTTATGTAAATCGTTGCAGGCATTTTGTTGGATACAAAAACCAATTCTATGGTACCATAATACGAAATGGCACCCCATACCATTATTCCGCCCTCTCGGCTGTGTCTTCGGCTCAAAAATAATTCCTCCTTATTTAGATCATGGAAGTAATAGTTAAACCCGTCGGGACCATCAATATTAAACTTTTTTTTAATCGGAAAATACAACTTTAAACCATTTCTCGGGCCATGTCATTGTATTTTTGGCAAACTGTAGACGTTGTGATTTGCGTTTTTCATTAAGTGGTGGTTTTTTTGCAGTTTTCGTAGGACTATGTATGGGCATGACTTTAAAATACGGTACACTGTTCTTAGACTGGCACTGACTCCACTTTTTTCACGTATTTTTGATACCGACATGGCAGAATTTGATGCGATTCTAAGAATTTTTCGTCTTTCTTTTTAGAGTTGTTGCCATTTTCTTCCGCCCCTTCATGTTTTTTCCATATCTTTCCACGTCATTTAAATAATTATACACAACCGTGTTCCCTTTATTAATGTTTTTGGCTATTTGGATCGGATTCTGACCCTGAGATTTCAAAATCAGAATTTTTTATTTTTCTGAGTTATTAATAGCCTTACCAACTTCCATTTTGAATAAAAACTATTTAAAAACTATCAAATTAAAAATTCTCTAGTCGTTTATATTGAAAGAAATTCAAATCATAGCCTTCCTGATTAATATTAAAAGAATTCCTTATTCAAGTGACACACGAAATAGTACCACAGAAATACATGTCTTTAAATAAATGCATAATTTTAGTATAACAAAATATGTATATTTTTTATTTTTTTAGGAAACTAAATAATTATATTTTTAATTTAAATGCATCAATTTATGGCGATATTTTATTTTTATCTAATTGTTCATCAAAACCATTTTCTAATTTGTTTTATTTTTATTTAATTTGTTAATTTAGTTTCCAAAGCCTAATGCTATAAAGTTTTTATTTTCTATGATATTTTGTTATTGATAGAATATAAAACTCATTTAAAGTTTTCATCTGCTTCTGAAAAGTTTTAACCCCAACAAAAATCAATTTCAATCAACTGTAACTGTGAAATAAGAGACACACTTTTTCTCTTTTTGTCTCTTCCTTATTGATTGAGAATATTTATGAAGTAAATATAATATTCAGAAAATATGTTAAAATTTATTCAAGGATTAAAGTGTGTGAGTGCTTTTTTTATTCAATTTAAAGAGCTTTTAGTCTTTCTGGAAACATTATCGTTTTTCTTTTTTTCTTTTTAAATCAGCTAAAACTAAAATTGTTTTATATTTTGCAAAAATAAAAATAAAATAGTTATGTGTATTCTTTGGAACCCATAGAAGCCAGTATTAATGTAAATGGTGTCCTAAATAATTTACATAAATTAAATATTTATCATATATATAGAGAGAATAATATGAAGTTGTGAAAGTGTTAGCATAAAACATATTTTCTTTTTTATATTGAAAGTATTTAAAACTAAAAACTTAGGAAAATTTTAATTTATAAAATTTTTGTGATATAGGGCTAAAGGAGAGTTTTTAAGGCTTTTTAGTAGCAAGTGTTTACCAATTAAGACTAAACTGCTTTTGTACAAAGTGAGCATTAGACCTATTCTCTTGTATGCATTTCCTATATGGTTTGTTATATAATATGGAAATTTTTGAGAGGCATATAATTAGAAAATGTATAGAAAAGAATTTTAGATCGTATAATAAATTTTTTTCAAATAAAACAATATCTCCCCTATCTTATTATGCTATAGATTTGGCAAAACGTTTTGTGGACCGACTATCATCTTTTAAAAGTAGTGTAATGCAGGATGTTTTATCGAGTGAGCAAATGTTTAGTTGGTCAAACACGAATTATTTAAACATATTTGGATTGCTATAGGAACAACTCAATAGCTTTCCTGGTCGAATCTTTTACACAAGTGCTACTACCGGCGTACATAGGGAGTAATCTTTTCTATTTTTTTATTTGATTATTATTATTGTTATTATTATTATTATTATTATTATTATTATTATTATTATTATTATTTTAATTTATTACTATCCTTATTTTATTTTATTTATTAGCATTAAGATTTAGGTTTAAGATTTCTTAGAATTAGGTTTATATAAAGTAAATAGTACTCTAATAGAATTTATAAGCGCCGAGAGCAAGCACTGTTTCACTTAATGTTATTACAAATTAATTTACCAAAGTTAATTTTATTCTTAATTTAGATAAGCCAGTCGCATAATCATATATTTACATATGTAATTAAAATAATACGACATAGTTTTAAGTTTTTTTTACTAATAATTTATGATTATGAATAATATAAATATTAATTTTTTTCAATAACTGCATTTTAATTCTAAATATAAAACTGAGTACAGTAAAACCTTTCCCAGATTAATATTCGTTTATAATATATCAATAACTTTAGTAAATTGTCGTTGTTTTCACTGTTATTTAAAGAATTGCAGAATAACTGAAAATATTGTATTTAATATGCCATTTACACCAAACAAAAACTAATAGTTTTTGGCTTTATTTGGTTTTTGAATAAAAAAATACGTAAATTTGTTCGCTTTTTCCATATAAATCAAAAACCATTTTTAACTAGTTTTTATTGAAAACCAAATTAAAACCACTAAAATAACTATTTATGATACATCCTGTTTAGCAAATTTTAAAACCGTAGCTTCTATATATAAAGAGAAAAATAAAATTTCATATTTATAGAAATTGGTTGTTTTGTTTATGAAATTATTACAATAATAAATGCATTTTAATTCAAAATTTAAAACTGAGTACAGTAAAACCTTTCCAAGATTAATCTTCATTTATAATATATCAATAACTTTTGCAAATTGTCGTTGTTTTCGCTGTTATTTAAAGAATAACTGAAAATATTTTATTTAAAGATAAAAAATAAGTCGATGTATGTATGTTCATTTTAATTTTTATTTAATGTTGCATATTTTAGGGATGTTATATTTAATTAATTTGTATTCATGCCTTTATAAAATCCTTAAGACATGCTTTCTTTTTGTTTTAACCAGGAATCGGAAGTTCAAGACAATTCATGCTATTTTCATTTACTCTTAAAACATTATGAATAGATCGTTTATCACTTCAAACGTCAAATCCACTATATCAAGATAAAAATTTATATCGTATTTACCGAATTTATTTATATTATCGCACCGTTTTGATACAATTGTTAGAGCTCACACTCAGATAAATTTGTTTTGCTATCATCAAACGTCATATTAGTTGCCATTTTAATGGAACAGAACAAATGGATGTTTGCTGAAAATTGTCAAATATGTTAAGCTATATTAAATTTATATGACAGATTTTCGCAAATTGTTTCGAAATTTTATACTATCGTAAAAATAATATCTTGTCACCTTTTTATCAACGTTAAACGTAAGTAATTGATTTTTGCAAGTGTGTAAATAATTTTGAAAAATATAAAATGTATATTAATATTTTTGAAATGAAAATTACATAAGAACTTTTCTTTTTATATTATTTTTTCTGAAATACCATAATCTCCCAGCAAAAACTTTGCTTTCCTGGTAAGCTAATTGGAAACAAAAATTAACTACATATTTTTTGCTGAATAACTAGTTATTTTTGTTCGAGCTGTCCACAAATTCATGGTGCTATTTTTAGACTCTAGGTGTGCTCAAAAATATGTACCTAAACGAAAATCAGTGAGATTTGAACTTGGATATTTTGTTAAAAAAAAAAACAGCAGCATCAGAATGGGGTTGAACGAAGAACTTTTTGGTTGTTAATTCAGCGCTCTAGCCAACTTATCCACGTGATTGCAATATTACTGTACTATTATACTATGACACCTCATTACCAAGAAACTACTTTAATAAGTAGTTGCCATTACCGAGAACCAAAAAGTTTTTGTTGGGATAATATATAAATCAATCATTATAACAACAAAACAATTAATTCAATATGTTTTATAACAACAATATTTGAATTCTTTTTCAAATTTTTCAAAAATTGTGTAGTGTTAACTATGATTGTATGTTAATCTATGATCTAAACATCAAAACTTAACACTACACTAAAATATGTTATATTGTTTTTCGTAATACAGTAGACTCTTACAAATTAGAACTGTCACTAATTATAAGTGAAATTAGAATATGCAATTTCAATATGTTGCACATTTTAAAATTAAAACCTGTTCTAAAAAGCTCTTCATTGAAATTAATAAAGTGTTACTGTGTATATAACAACAATAAGGATTTACCACAAGCGGAATTGCTAAAAAATGTACATTTTAATGAAATTCTGCAAATATATCAAGATATTTTATTACAATTTATATCAAGTGATTTTATTAGATTAAATTACATAAATAAATGGAATGATGACAAATATTATAGTTATAAATTTAACAACATTACGTGTTGATAATTTAAATTTATTTTTTTGCCGCGTGAAAAATAAAAATTCAAAGTAAATATGTTATGGATATATATATATATATATATCATTTTAAAGGAAATCAATAAAATATTTTATTATTTGCTAAAAAAAAGTTTATAAAAGACTTTTGTTAAAATAACAAAAAAAAAAAATCATGTTTTCAGAAATTTATTTCATAACTTTCAATTTGAATATCTACAAAAATTTTATCGATATCGAAATGATTTTTGTATACAATTATTCAGAAATACAAGGTTCAAACACATCTACATAATTTTACTGCATATTTTTTAACATTTTATTATTATTATTATTCTTTTTCACATAATCAACTCGATTGTCGAAATTTGTCAGTAGGTTGTCACAATTTTTTGCAAATTTTTTAAACACATTAAGTTCCGAATTTATTTGGCATATGTAAAGTTTAATTTTGTAAAAAAAATTATAATTTTTTAACACTACTGGGATAGGATGCATGTTCAAAGTTTTCTAAAATTGCACTTGCATGGAAAAAATTAGAATTTTAAAAAATATTTGAAAATTTTTATTTTGAGAATTTTTTTCGACCTAACAAATTGAGATATTGAAAAAATGTTCGGTAAACTCTAGACTCAAAATATTTTAGGGATCACATTTATTGGTAGTCGTTGTAAATCCCTACAAAAAAACATGCTTACACATGTAGGTTATCTCTTTTAGTTTAAGAGATATTTGGGTCGAAGCAAATTTTACCGTTATTTTTGGCCTAGTTTTTTAAAGTTTTTAAACTTGCGGGAATTAATTTATGACCTAAATTTTTTTAAAAATATCAACTAGATTAAAAAAAGTCAAAATAATATTGCTGTAAGAATCTTATAAATGTATCTATCCGATAAAAAGTCATATTAATCTGAAATTGAAACTTTAAAAAAATTTCACACTTTTGGGGTTATTTCCCAAAAAGGTGGTAAGATTCTTTAATTTCTAAAATATTTTTTTTTTTTTGTTCCGGTCTACAGAATTTTTGTGCTGGTTTCCAAAGAAATATTAACGTAAATGTGTGTAAAGCAAAATAGGAGGTGCTTTGGGTAAGGGTTTCCTCCCAAGCCCTATGCAAGCTTTGTCAATTTTGAAAGTTTTGTAATTGTTTTTTCAAATGTTAAAGATGATATTAATATAAATGTATATTGCTATATACCCCCATATATTGATTAAACACACAAAAAATTTTTTCTGAGCCACGACTTTTACAGCGGCGGGATGATTATTTTAATGAAAAAAGTAATCTGCTATAGAGCTGTGGTCATGATGTTAACGTCTATTTCGGTAATTGTCGTTTGAATATCTTTTTGACTTGATTATCTTTATTCCTTTTTAGAAAAAAAAGGCTGAACATTCGAATTTGGCATCCTAAATAACCTTAGAAACCACATTTGGTTGCTCAAGTCCAAAACCTTATATACTTGTGTTATTATTAAAAAAACAAAGTGTGTTTAAAAAAAATAATGGGAAACGAAAATGAATTGAGACCAAACATTTTTAAATCGGGCAACCAAATAAAAAGTATGTTATTAATCTTTAAAGAACCATTTTAAATTTTTGGTAAAAAAAACGTGTCCGTACGAACAGTGTACGGACCCCCATTTGAGAAACATTGCGGTAACGTAATGAAGCCTAAACTCAAACGGACTTGTCAGTGACCAGTTCAATATTGATTTAAAGTTACACATTTGTATTGCATAAGCTAAGGCTTTCATAAATAATTCTAACAACATGTCGCACAGAGGAGTGAAATTGAGAAAAATGGCGATTAATTGAAAATTAATATATATCATCTGTCAAAAATTCTTTATTTTCTGCACTTTCCGTGTAGTATGTCGTCAAAGTCACAGATTTTCTTGAATTTTTAATCACAGTGCTTAAAACCGAAAATCGAACTATTTCAAGTTTATATTTTTGGATTTTATTAAAAAAAAAAAATAGTTTTCTACAATGGAGTTGTTAACCACTGGTATTTGAAACCATATTTGCGTATTTTTTATTCAAAAATTTTTGCAGAAATATTTTTAATATTTAAAAAATCAGTTTAAAACAAGAATTTTTTACTTTTATATACAAATACAAAAAGTTTTTAGGCAAACATGAGTGAAAAAAATCTTGTGTTTTTACGTAATTGTGTAGTATAAAAATCGAAAAAAATATTTTGCGGATTTTTTGGGATTTGGAAGAAAACAATATTTTCAAAAAAAATCCAATGTAAATATGCATTTCTTTTAACAAAAACAAAATAAGATGAATTATTATATATTTCAAATTAAAATTTATTTCTTATTTATTTGCTTTATTTAAAAAGAAATCTATATAGAATTTTATGAAAATATTGAAAAAGAATAAGAAAGTTGCAGTCGACCAAGTTTTGCCTTATTAAATCAGTTTAGTACAGAAGTAATTTTGAATTGGCATTGGCGTCTCATGTCCTTATATGGAAGCTTTGGTCAATTATGGACCGATCCTTGTGAAATTTTAATGTAAGACTAATACTTAAATAAATGTTATTTGTACTTAATATTACCTTTACACGGACATTTATAAAGGAATTATACCCAGGATAGATTTTATACGGTAGCATTTTAGACAAAACTCACTTGTTAAAAAATGTATGAAAGTACCGACATATTTAAGACATTTGTAAGCGTTTGACCTATTTCCGGGAAAATTTTTATATGGGAGCTTAGTGAAATAATGGTTGGATTATAAATAATTTGAATTGGCTCAAGTATAGCTCATGTGACGAATTTCATTAGGTTATTGATGCTCGGACAGCTGGACAGACAGTGGTTTAGGCTAACAAAAATATTCGTAAATTCAGAAATTATTTATTTGATACACTAATGACCTAGCTATTACAGCAAAATTATTAATAATGCTCTACACCCGTCCCTGTGTTAAGCGCATTTTTTGACGATTCTACCCCAATGTGTGTCAGTTTAACGCTTCTGCAAATTCACAAGCACTGTTAAATTTTCCAACCACTTGAAAACTATTATTTTTTTTTTTTTTTTTTTTTTTTGTAACAACACACTTTTTTAGAAAATAAGATTATATTTTAGCAGTCGTTGCTATGTTGATTTCATCACATAACGGGCATTTCGTCTTACGTATGTTCAAGAATGGCATATGGCATAGGGCATGGTAAGACATAAAACGTTTCTATATTTCATTTACTTTATCAATTGGGCCAATAAAATTAAGGGCAAAAAAGCACAGACCATAACAAACCTCCTACATGTTTCTCAATACCATTAGAGCAACATGCATTTAATCCATTGCTTTCTGGTGGACATATTAAATTTAATCTAGCAACTTTAATTACACTATGGTTCAATAGAAAACCGTAGCTCTATCCAGTGAAGTTTAATTTGAAAAGTTCTGATGTATTAAAGATAATATATTGACAAAACGGGATAACGTTTTAACGTTAAGTACACCAAAAGACATTGAGAAACACGGGGAGATACTTTTCAACCGTGTTTTTTTCCTGTCATAATATCGAATCATTTAATAAAACAAATGGAATAATGAAACGCTTTATGCCTAACCATGCCCTTAAAGATGCTTTTCTTCCACATATGGAAAGGAAAATTCCCGTTAAGTGGAGGTATCAGCATAGCAACGACAGCTAAAAACTCATCTAATTGTCTGAAAAATTGTGGTATGACCAAAAAATCATAGTTTTGAAGTGTTCGGTTCGGGTCATAAATATATTTAGAATTATATAGGAAATTGTAGATCGCGAAATACGAGTATAATCTAAAAGCAAAGAACGAAATTTCACGCATTGATAAAATAACAAGGATTGAAATTTCGAACCAGATTTCTAAAATTGATGTGTCTCTATGCCACAAAATTTAAAAAATATTTCGAAAAATTGAGCAAAACATATAAAATAATTAAAAATATAAGAAATAAGAATAGAAATAAGAAGAATAAGAAAATATACACAAAATGCAAATAATTTATTGGAATAAAAACACCAAGTTCCTAAAAATTGGTGTGGCAAAAACGCATCAATGGTCAATTATGTGTAGTGTGTTTTAATTACGTTTACGCAAGGTGGCGCACTGAAAATATGGGTATTTCTAAGGTAATATGTTAAAATTATGTAAAATAAAAATACATATTTAAGAAACATATTGTTGTTAAACGAATATAGAATTTTTGGAATTAAGTGCAATAGAATTTTTTTTTACTTATATAAAATAGTATTCTAGATTTCTTATGACTTCTGCTGTAAAAAATAAGCACTTATCAGCAAATTAGAATTTACAATCGTTGACAAATTTAAGAAAAAGAATTTCCAAAGGATGGGCGCTACCTGGATATGAAATGTATTCTCTGAAGCAATAATAACATATTGAGTATTCAAGGAGTTACCTGTAATATGTTAAAAACTAATGAACGAAAACCGCCAAAATTGTGTAATTTGTTGCTAATTATTTCAATTGTCTCCAAAATATTAAAATATTCAAAGAAATAATTTTTGGAGAGAATTACTAGTATAAAAGCCAGTGCTCTCTACTCAAGTGACAGTTTATTCTGGTTTTTAAATCAAGTGAAAATAAATGGATAACAAATTATACAAAATCTTAAAATTATACAAGATACTATAGAATCAATGACAAATTTAAAGTAAAGGGAAAATAAAATTCAAAAAGAAGGGATGTGCTCCCAATAAATGAAAAAAAGTTATTATTATTTTTGTCTTTGTACGG
This sequence comes from Protocalliphora azurea, assembly GCA_932274085.1. Taxonomy (NCBI): domain Eukaryota; kingdom Metazoa; phylum Arthropoda; class Insecta; order Diptera; family Calliphoridae; genus Protocalliphora; species Protocalliphora azurea. The sequence goes on from OW026522.1 coordinate 45,291,678, forward strand.
GTAATGTCTAATTTTTAAATCGCGGTACAGATGTGGTCAAGATTAACGTGGGCACCTGCCATGACGGCCTAACCCCACGGTGGTCTTACCACCGGGTGTGGTACAATGCGCCAACCAATGCCCCCATGTACCTGTCAGGAACACATAGGTGGCAATTTGAGAGACTCATTGTCTGGATAAGTCCACTCCCCCTTGCTTAGGAGTTGGAGCTATCTAACCTCCTGCCGCACTATTGGCGACTTGTGTTGCTATGCAACACCACATCGGGACTATAAACCCCTTCCTGCGGTTTAGGTCCAAGCATCAGCCACCACGTGACTCCCCGAAGGGCTCTCCAACAGCCAGTGCAGTACGACAACACCGACGAGTCAGTGTTGCCGTACCAGGGGCTACTGGCTCCCGTGGTACCAGATTGTGTTAAGTCCCTGGTCAGGCCCGAAGGTCCTTTTCTCCCATTATAGGACCACAGACAAGCCCAGGCAATGGTGCACCTTTTTATACCTGCCAAACTGTTACGCTCTCTAGGACCGAAGCTATCCTAGGATGTAACATGACAAGATTTTCTCTACCACGTATGAGCTATACATCAAGGAAATATTTAATCCAAGAAGACAAGCCGCCGTGGCGGAAATCGCGGTACAATTGGAATGCACCAGATTATTCACCACTGCACTTGGTGCTTTACTACAATTTTACAATATTCCAGATGAGAATTCATCTTACTCAGCCAAGCACAATACAATCGATTTACTTAACATTTGTGTTTGAAGCAAAACGTCGTGGTAACTATTATGGAATAATTTCATCAATTCTTCGGTGAAAGCGGGAAGTAGATTAGAGCTGAAAATAAACAGTTCAAGGGCCAGCTGGAAATCAAAAGTGAATTATCTAAAGAAAAACTTGAAATCGGATTAGGGTGCCTGTACGAAGGACCAAAAATGCGTTCCTGACCTGTATATCTAAATGCTAATCGAGATGACGCACAAACAGATTATCAAACTCAGTGTACTAATATTCCAAATGCTTCAATGTGTAACATATTTCAAAAAATATAATTATTTCTTTATACATCGTAAGAAATTATTTGGTCTTACACTGTCAAATTATTTAAAGCTTTTACATCATTATTTAATTGCCTTATATTTCAATCGGAATTATCTGCTTCACACTAGATGTATTTAATATACAATTTGAAAAATAGTCAAAAAACTAAATTTAAACGACAAATAATTTTTTTTAATTATTACAAAATAGCCAAATCAAAAGTTTGTCTACGTTTGATATAATTAATTATTAATTATAATTTCGATTTCAATAATTGTAAACTTTTTTGGGTAAATCGTTTTTTGTTTTTCTAAAATTTGTTTTAATAAGATTTTAAATACAACCGAATTTTATTACTAAATAGCTCTATCTGCAACCAAACATTGAGTATAACATTATAAAATTCAGTTAAGAATTAAAAAGAACCAATTCGGTGCTCCCAATTGAATATTTAGTAATTTTTTTGCCATTAAAAAGTAATATGCAAAATATTTAAATTGTAAAAAAGAACATAAATTTTTAATTGAGCTGCTAGAAGTCAATACAATTTTTTATTTAAAAAATAACTGCGATACAGGAAGGGAGCATGACGGAAGCTTTGAAATATGGACATTCTGAATGACAAAGGAACCAGGTAGAGGTAAAGATTATAAAGCTAAATATACGTATTTTTTGAATAATTAATATGTACGTATATCTGTGCAATTTCCTTGCGAACATCAAGCATGATGAAGCATTTTGTCCTGAAGGAACTATCTGCCAGGAAACCACATATTCCTCCTTTGCTTCCATCTGTGCAATTCCTTACCAAAGAATGTTAAAGCTTTTTATCTTGCAAGAAGTATCTTCCGGCAATACGTGAACGTCTCCTTCCCGCATACAAATTTATGATTGAATCCAATTGGAACATTGAAATGAGTCGAAGTTAGAAAAAAGTAAGTAAAAGTAAAAAAGTATTTTATCATAAAAAGGTCATTAAATTTTTTATTATGTAGTATTTTTTAATGTAAGTTTTGTGTATGTATTTAGATATCCATCAAAAAAACGAGTAAGTGCTTCAAAAAAAAAAAATCAGCACTTCAAAAGTAGAACTAAGTGCAAGTTTTGCACTTTTTTGGAATTTAATAAAAATTATTACCAAAAAAGTGAAAATAAATGTGAATAATTTCTAAGAAAATACAAATTTCACAAATTGATAAGCATTTTATTATCTATTAACAAAGGCAAAACCGTATTTTTATTAAAAAATTTTATAAATATAGTTTGAAGAAAAGTACTTCAAAATCAATAAATAAGAAGCTTAAAAGATGAACATCCTACCAATGACAACCATGCGATAAAAAAAGAACTTCTGCAGCTCTTTTTCAGCACTAAATACTTCCTTCCAATGACAACACAATGTTAAAACCATGACTTTTTCAGCTCTTCAGTTCCTTTTTTTTCTGGGTATTGTTGTCATTTTAATAAAGTATATTCAAACATATTTATTGCTACTAATTATAGTTTCAGTACCCTCAACAGAAATATTTTTTAGATCAGTTGGGTGTACCAATATTTTTTATATCAGAACCAACCGAATTCGATTGCCATTATGATCATATATTTATAAATATTACATGTGTATGATTACACTGGTCAACACAATTCTTGTTTCCTTTATTTTTTTCTGTTATTAGGTATTTCATGGCCCTGACTATGAAAAACTTACTGGAAGATTGCTAACAGGTTTACTTTTTGAAATATAAAATGTTATTATTTTGACAAAAAAATTAATGCATATCTTAACAAAATTTCTATCGAACACTATCAAATGATCTTTTATAAGATTTCATTGAATTAACTACTTTAGGTAGATCTCTTTGCAAATTCCAGTAATAGTCTGCCATCATATGTGTGCCTCACCTTCCCTGATAGCGCTCTTCCATTGCCCGAAGATCCTGACGAAATCTTTCACCCTACTACTCACTAAAATCACTCAGATTTTGTGGAAATCGGTCTAAATGCGAGTGCAGGAAGTTTATTTTTATGCTCATATTGCCCCGCAGCTCTTGAAAGTACATAGCATGTACTCACCAAGCTTAAACATGGTCGTCAGATTACTCATAACCAAAAAAAAAAAAAATGAATTCCAAGCTTTGGATTTGACTTCAGTCATTGATTTGACAAAATTAGGATCTTTTAAGAGCTGTGTAATCTGTGTTCCATCAAAAATATCAATTTTCAATTTGTCTGTACTTAATCCTGGAAACTTGCGTGAAGGAAAATTGAAAAATTCGCCACTTTTGCCAAGCGCCTTCACAAATTGTTTCATTATGCTGAGTTCAATAAGAAGTGGTGGAAGTATGATGCGGTCTCTGCTAACTTAAGGCAAGTTTATAACATTTTTTGTGCCAACTTTTAGCTCTTCCCGCACTTTCCAAACTTTTTGTGACTAATGGTGTAGTTTGTCACGACTGTCCTAGAGACACATGAAACAAGGAAATTTTGTGTACCCAAATTTTTTTCTTTTCAACGAGATGATAAAATTCCATTTAGTTTAGTTATTTCTGATTCAATCGTTGAGGTTCTGAAAGGTTAAATTTGTAGTCTGGCTCTGAGTCGTCAGTTGATATATTTCATTGGAGTTCACAGAGATTGGATCATCAGAAGATTTAGATGTGCTGAGTTGCACCTCTAGTGATTTTAATTGAGGTCGTAGGGCAGAAGATAAGTTAGGATATGACCATTTACTTCGATTTCCACGGTTAATTTCGTTTATTTTCACAATGCAGAAATAATAGTCGTCATGATGGTTTCGAGGTTCTCGCCAAATCATGAGTGTTACGAACAGTATTGCATCTCTTTTTAAACTGGACCATAACCGTACACATACCACACAATTCTAGCATACAATATGGGGAAACCATGGCTTGTCCTGATTACACAATTTTATTTTAAAGTATTGATGATACGCAGTTTCCACAAAGTCCGATATTGGTTTTCGATATCGAAAACAATAACAAAATATATTTTAGTGTGCAATTAAATTAGAAAATCTAAGTTGAAATAGTAAATGAGGGTAAGGAGTTAGCTATAACTCAAAAAGGGAAATATTGTTGCCGTATTTAAAAAATACACATCAATCTGAGATAGAAACAAAAAAATCAAAGGAAACAAACAATTTTTTTTTTTTTTTTTTGTTTTGTTGACCAGTGTTATAATATCAATAAATATGGAAGTATATATGGAAGTATATATATATATATATGGAAATATATATGTGATAAAATACATTAAATATTATGTCATATATGGAACTATATATATTAAAATTTTTAAAATATATGATCGCATACATGAGGAGGATTTTTATATATGATTTCATGTAAAAAATAGTTGAATAAAATTCAACAACTTTAACCTGTGGTCTTATTACAAAAAATATATTTTTATACATCCAAAACTACGCCAGATATATAGCTTTGTTTCTTTCGACCGCGTACATTATTTTATTTGGATAAGAGTTTTGAATATTGAGAAAAATTTTTAATGTGAATATCAAAATTCACAGGGCATAGCATTATAGGGCAAGACATATTAAGAAACGCGATATTAAATTGTCGCAATCTTTAAAAATGTTTCCGCGTTATTTTGAATTTCCGCTTTGAAGTTTTGAATTTAAGATTTTTTTTTAAACTTGTTCATGTAATGTATTATTTTTATCAAAAGCAACATTATATTGACTCACTATTGGCATTGTCTTCAACAAATTATTTTTTTTTTTATGAAAAGCGATAACATCGCAAATATTTTTAAGCCCTTTGTTAGTTAAATATAATATTAAATGAATGTTTTAGTCAAAAATTAATATTAAAATGCATTTTAAATTTGTCGGTTAAAAATGCTGATTTTTATAGATCTTTTGATTTAAATAAATTTAGATAAAAAAAATTGTGACTAGTGACTGGTAAATCGATTTCGATTATGGTCGAAAATCGATTCTCTTTGTCAAAAACGATTATTTTGTAGTCGATTCTTACCAGCCAACTTTATACTGAAATCGACTTTTAGACTTCGATTAATCGGAAAATTAACCCTGCACAATGAAGTACTTTTTTCTGTATAAATAAATTGCAAGAATTGCAAAGCAGAATTTTTTAACTTTCTAAATAATAAATCTTGAGATAATTTTTTAAAAGATAAAAAATAAATAAAAATACAATTGAAGAAATAATTGTTAATTACAATTTCAGTATTAGTTATATAAAATCTACATTCCTTCCCGCAGTTCCGGACATTCACATGAATGTTCTAATCCTCAATAAAACAAGTCAGCCCCTATTTGACAATACGACCAGAGGGATATGAGATTATCCGTCTGTGTTACATCCGTAAGCGACCAATTCCTTTAGCATTCATTCTCCATTTCGATACCACGAATACCCGGTAACCAAGACAAGGCTGAGAAGTTTAGATAGTGATTGAGTGCAGTTGAGTAGACACTATGACTTGAGAACTTACGAATTAAGTGCTTTAATCGCAGCATTAATATTAAAATTAAAGTCGACAGTCTATATCTTCCGAAACAAGTGACCCGCCTTGCAGAAAATATTCCAGAGTCGGTTCCATTATCAATTCTATATGTACTATTTTATATCATTGCATATTTGGTGAAATGATTAATTTACTTCCTATGCTTTTACAAAATACATGTATTTGAATTTTATGGTGCTAAATTTAAGACATTTATTTACGTTATTTGGAAGTAGGTTAATAATAAATATTTCGATTATTTTTATTATTTGCATTACATCCTCAAAATGTTTGTTTAAAAGAGTATACTCTTGGTTTAGTTGCTAAACATATCGGCATACAATATATACATATTTAAAGGTCTAAGGGTCCTTTAAGACATAAACTAATTTAATTTTAATTCATTTTTTACTACGATTATGTGGTTCGATTAATCGATTATTAAAATCTAAATTAAAATGGTTGATCGAAAAATCGAAAATCGATTATTAACTTTTCATACCATTCACTAATTGTGACCGTATGACTTTACGATTTTATTTTATAGAGGTTTTTAAGGAAATAATTAAGAACACTTTGGTACTGAACAGAATATTTAGTATAGTGCTAATTTTGAAAAATATAATTTCTATTTCTATGAGAAAAAATAATTTAATTTAAAAAAACATGGGCTTTGACGTGATGCTCTATTGTTTTTTTTTTTACAATTTGTACAATTTTTGATTAGAAAAATTAATATGGAGGAAATTGGTTAAAAATATCCTTAGTACACCGTTACATTTGCTATAACACTATTTAAGCTATTGTGTAATAAACTTTTATTTTTGATTTTTTTTTTATTTTACTTCTCAGAAATAAAAATTATTTCTGATTTTTATTTTATAAATTTTAAATAACAATTATTGATAACTTTTTTTTTAAATAAAATACGTGAATTTTATTTTCTTTCACAAGAAACTCATTTTATGATTTTTAATTTTTTTGTGGCATAAAAGTCTTTTGAACAAAAAGTCTAAACTTTATAATGAAAAGTGGTGACTTTCCGAGCAACTTCAAATTATAATTGCGAAATGCATAAACGAACCATTTGACTATTGATTGATGTTCTTACTGCTACTAGTAACACAAAGTAATAGCTAGATAATTCACAAAATTTCATTCTGAAAGAGATTTTCAAGAAATATCTGAAGATTTGTTGGAACTATGTAAAATTAGTCTAAAATGATAGCTTAAAAGGTAATATACGTAAAATGAAAGATAACAAGGACATTTTTAACTCAGAATTAAATATTAAAAATGGCCGCAATTGATTAACAAGTCTCGCCTACAAATATATATACATATATATATATATATATATATATATATATATATATATATATATATATATATATATAGCACCTGTTTTCATTCGAGTAATATCAAATATGTACTGTCTTGTATCAATTTTTTATAAGAACTACTCATTGATATTATTTCAGTACCATCATCATAAAGTTGTTTTAAAATACTCTTAAATTCTTAAAAACAATGTAGAGAGTGTTTTTTAATATCATGAATATCCTTTGTAGTTAAAATGACCTTAAATTTATCTAAATTGGTAGCAGTTAATGGTAATGCAATCATATTATAGTTTTCAGCATTTTTCAATAACTATTTTTATCAAAATTTGCTCGCATTAATTTATAACTTTTTTAACAATTTGTAACAAAATGACACACAATAGTTGGCTAAAAACACGAAGAATAAAATCACAATAGAATTCGTTAATTTAATAACGCTCTAGCCCTAATCAATACCATCAAAAATCATATAGCCCAGCGTTGCATTTTTTATGTTCCCAACTGTATATCATATTTAAAGAAGATCAATTATTCTGTTTCTAAAACGTAATGGTTAATTAATACTAATCAAACTCCTCAGACATTTTTAATGAATTTTAGCGGTATCCATTAAATTTAATTTATTTTTAATTTTAAATAAGGTAAAACTTTCTCCTGCCTTAGGCTTAACATATAAGTTTAGAAACAAGTTTGATAAAAAAACCAAATTTTTAACTTATCAAGCTTTGGTTCAAAGTCATTGTAATTAACTTACGTTAATATATGGATTCAAAAAAACTGCAGAGTTTAAATCGCTTCAGAGAATGCAGAACAAAGCATTAAAAAGTGTAGCTAACTTGCCCAGCCGGTTTCCAACTGGTATTTTATGCAGGGACGTTTTTCCCACTGTTTTGCCAATTTACGGGCTCTATAAGTTTCAGTTATTACTGTACATGTTAAAATGTCTTAATTGTATTGGTCATCATACCATACAATTCACACGGAATCAGGATACCTTCAACACAAGAAGTCGTGACAATTTAAGAATAATTTTTTGCCAATCTGGTTGTAGAGAATATAATAACTTGCCACATAATATTAAACAAGTCTCAAGCCTATCGCAGTTTAAATCTTATTTAAATTTTTTTTATCTCAACGTGTTGATGAGCTTCTGATATAATGTTTATTGGTTATTATTTATTATAAATATTTTTTTAATACTTTTGTTAAAATTTTGCCAACAAGTCTCTATAATGCCAATCTGGCGCTGAGGTGAAATGGTAATATTGTTTATTTTATAATAAAATTTGAAAAAAAATACTAAATATTTTTGAATATCTTACTTTTTTCTATACATCAGAAATCAAGTTTTAAAAACTTCCGATGATATTTAAAAAAAATTATTTCCAAAATTTTAAAATATGCTCTAAAAATCACTATATGCAAAAATATGCCGTTACGTTTGAAATATGTAAAAATATAAACTTACAAATTGATGCCAAAATACTTTATTTGTTCTGAAACGAATAAATATTTTAACGATGGCTTCATTCAACGCACAGAAAAAAGAACATGCAATTGCACATTTATGGTTACCCTGGTTATAACTTTCTTACTTTTATGTAAAACAAGCTTTGAAATTATTAGTAAAAGGTTTTAACATGTTTTAGCATCTTTCACAAAAAAAATTAAAAGCTTGTCCTCGGAGCTACTAGCTCTTCGTGATTAGATTTATAACATTTCCATACATCCAGTAGAGAAAAATAAAAAAATTGAAAGTCATATTCATCAAACAACTTTTATTACTTAACTTCTTTTGGATCTAATGATTAACCGAAGGACTTCTTAAATGACTGAGAGCGTTGCAACAATTAGATTTATGTACACGTACCTTCATGATAAACATACAGGTATAAAGGATGACATGATATCTATGTCCTCACAAATCAAGCCGCACGGATGTATATATGTATTTCTTGATATTGCAATCTTTAACCATGTTTGCATACTTTCTTCAGTTTGATTAACCATATTTGTGTAAAATGTAAAATATATACATACTTTACCTTTTGATCCGAATAGTTTCCAAGGATGTTGCTAATTATTTAGAGAATTATTTTTATTTCAAATTTTCAATGCTAAGAAATGTATTTTTTCTATGTCAAAAATTTTTTTTATTCAGTTAATTGACAAACACTCTTTAGCAAAAACAGTATTCAAACCTATTTTATTTATATAAGAAATGGAAATAAGTTGATTGTTTTACACCTCTTAAAATTGTATAGCATTTTATTAGCCAAAGTATAAAATACAATTTTAGCTAATACAGGTTTAGTATTTTTTTATATCTGAATCTGAAACTCATCCTAAAGTAACGTCTATGAAGATTTTGGATGTTCCCTCAAGAAAATGTTTCTATACTAGATCATATATGCTTTCATATTGTATATGACTAAAATTTCACATATATAATATCATATATGGGGCGCGTGTTAAACGATAGAAATGTTCTATGGTAAAAAAAATATTTTTTCTATAGTGAGAAAAAATTTTCGTTCAGCTATGTGAAATGAAAACTGTAAAATATTGACAAATTTAATTCTTACTATAAAAATTAAATGAAATGATTGTGTAGGACTTAGGACTAAGCAAAAATAAATATATAAAATTGAGAATGTCCCAGCATCTAGTGAAATAGACAATGAAAGAACATTTATTGACTTGTCGCAGTTACTTGAAAATACCGATTCAAGGCTTCTCTCAACATTTTCGAAAAACGTGGTATTTGAACTTGTTTTTATGGCATCGCTGCTTCCGCTTCGCATAAGAAAGGATTCGAATGAACCATCTACGTCAACTAATGCTTTTAAATATATTTAGAAAAACCCAAAGTTATATTGGAGATCAATAATGTTTCAATATATAAGGGAAAGCATAAGAAAGGATTCGAATGAACCATCTACGTCAACTAATGCTTTTAAATATATTTAGAAAAACCCAAAGTTATATTGGAGATCAATAATGTTTCAATATATAAGGGAAAGCAAACAATACACACAAAACTGGGTTGATACAATCAAACAATTAATTGAAAATTTAAGTCCGGTTTACATTGAAATATGACTATTATATCAACGTACACTTTGAACTTCAATTACTCGGAACAATGATTGATGAAAGGGTATGCAATACCATGACGAATACTGATTCAGTCTGGACATGCCCTTTATGTGGATTAAAAAAAATCACAATTTTCACAAACTCCTGCGGACAGCTCTACAAATTTTAATAAATATGCCCCAAACTTTGATATATCTTCCTTACATGCCCATAAATGCTTTTTTATATTTCGTATGATCTCAAATATAGAAATATGCATGGAAGCCAATAAAACAGTGTTAGGAATAACAAGGAACTTATGGAAATAAGAGTAGATGAAAAAAGGCGAATTCAAATTGCATTTAAACAGATGACTGGCCTTAATATAGATAAACCACTTCGTCGGCTATGGGAGTACAAATGAAGTCAAACGACAAGAAAACTATGAAATTATGTCTCCAATCGATGTAGAGTTTCTTCAAAGAAGTCATGTAATATTAAGAGCAGTTAATAGCAAACAACATATAAATTCAGAAAAATTTGAGTTGTTCACCACAGATACTTTAAAGCTTTTACGATCATTATAGGGATGGAAGGAAATTAACACCTAATATTCTCAAAGTACTTCAACATGGTCGTCAGATTTTGGATTCAAACATGCTACCACTAGCTGAATTAAGAGAATAGGCACAGGAGGCCAGAAACTCTGAATTCAAGCACATTTAGCTATTTAATACAAGAAAAAGTTCGAAAATATGTCAAACCAGGACCTTTTGAATTAACTTTTATTGTTTTCCGATCCTGTTCTAACATCTATATGAAATATTTGCTAAATTTTTTAACTTTCGATCGTTAATCTATTGGACTTGAATTATGTATCTAGATACTGTAACACAAAATTTGCACAAATTCAAATTTATTTTTCAATAAAAAATAAATATATTGAAAAAATAATTGATTATAAAAAAATATTATAAAAATTTACTTATTATAATAATACATGTACGTACTTAACATTTTTATTTAATTAATTTTTATTAAAAATACAAAAAAGTAAATATAAAAACAATAATATATAAGTGATTTAAGAACTAAAAAAATACAAAAGTTATAAAACATTAACGCTTCTCGCTGAGATCAAACTTTCTTAAGAATTTGTCCTTTTAATCGGACTAAATGAAATCTCACACAGTTTAATACTACATTTACAAATAACATAAAATCTCGTTAAAATGAAATTTCATTTTGTTTCAAAATCTATCACGTTTACTCACACTTTTTTTCATTCATGATGTGAAAACCCCTGTTCTTTGGTTATTTTGTAAAGAAAATAAACTATAGATAGGGTTGTCAAAAAGTCACGCAGCTACGTAAAAATCTATTTTCTCTAGATTTCTGCTACCTAGAATTTTTAAGTCAATAGACACTTACACACATCTGCATAAAGCAGATGAAAACAGCTGATTGCGATTTACTGTTTGGGATTTTATTTCTTTTTAATTACGCGTTTTATGTTTTTAATTTAAAACATTTTATAAACCAACTAAATATTTAATTTGTACTATTGTCAAAATAATGACATCTCTACAACTCATAGTTGTATTTCCCTACAACAGTCAAAGGAAAATTGTGTTGGATAATTATATTTTTCAAAATCTAATTAATATGACGTTTACACCAAACAGAAACTAAAAGTTTTTGGCCTAACTCTGTTTTTATTGAAAAACTACATAAATTTCCTTAGTTTAGGTTAGGTTAGTTTTAGTGAACAGCTGTCTAATAAATTGGTCCATCAGATGTCAATATCAGAGATAATACATACACGGAATGACAAAATTAGCAGTGCTAATCTCAGTGAGAGTGGGACAGTGGCATAAAAGATGCTCCCCCGTTTCCTTCTCCTCCTCATCGTGACAATTTCTACAAAAGTCGTCAAGAGAGAGCCGTAGTCTCCTAGCATGCGCGCTAGCAATCCAGTACTCTGTGACGATGACTACCAGAATTCGTAACCGATGCCTCGGTAGTCCCATGATGAAGTAAGATCGAGATTCATCATAATGGGGATATATTTGTCGCGAGGTTGAGCATGTGGATTCATTTGTAAGACTATCTTGTATAATCCCCGATAAGTTCCACAGAATTATTAATCTGCAGGACAAAAGCGGTACTCCAACCAGTTGGTCCATATCTTCATATCGAAGAAGGGAGCCATTTTTGGCTAATCCATCCGCAATAAAATTACCCGGGGAATTTGAATGACCCTTAACCCAGCTCCAGGTTTGAATATCTCGAAATCTTGTTGGCATTCATGTACCAACCTGGATGTCAAAAAGATTTAATCGCGGCTTGATTGTTTGTAAAGATTTGGGTGGATATCCAAATCCGAATACTCTATAGTACATTAACCAGTTATCCGCCCTCTTTATGGCCGAGATCTCTGCTTGAAGAATGCTGCAGTGATCTGCCAATTTGAAGGAGATTTTTTCCCTAGAAATGGGAATATAGACACCCCTAACCCCTTCAGCCGGAGCAGTTGTGATTGATACTGAGAAGTCTCTGCCAAGAAAGGGTGTTGGAATACAATAATCAATATTGCAAGGAATTTTATTAAGGAATCCTAGAACGGTCGCATTGCCGAATCTATAATCATTCCATGCACCTAAGCCTGATCGCCGACATAATGGCGATCTGTTTAAAACAAATGGAGTTGTACGAAACATTTCTGTTATGAGTAGCACTAAACTACGCAGAATCCTATCAAAGATCTTGATGTAGGTGGATTTTTTTATAGCATTCTACTCAGCGTTACCAATTTAGGTTATTTGCTTTTCAATTGTACTACATGTACTAATTAGACCCAGAGCAGTTTGTAGGTGGTGAGACATAGTATCCAGATATTTCCCAAATACGGCAACATCGTTCGCGTAAGCGACAGTCTTAAACTTCAGTGAATCAAGTTCCCTGAGTAATGAGTTTACGGTGTTATTTCAAAGGAGTGGAGATAAAACTCCATCTTGCGTAGTAGACGCATTCATGTTGGATATTATATCTCTATTGGTTAGAGGTCTTCCTATGAGGCTGATGATCGGGTCTTTTCAGGGACATTTTGATTGTTTCTGGAGTCACATTATTAAAAGTCCATTCTATATAAAGGAAAGACACTAATGCATATTCCTTAAGGTACGTTCACACAAATATTGTACCAAAATGACGTAACCACTATATAAAATATTTCCAATTTTTTTTTAATGAGAAAATACTTTTTATTTATCACTAATCATAGCTGACACTTTATCGAATACAATATTTTCGTAAAACTAGTAAAACTAGAGGTCACGCAATTTTAATCAAATATTTGCTAAATGAGAACATAGCTTTATACTCGAGAGCTTTTTAAATGTACCCTACACGTGAATGTAATGCAGTCTCAAAAGATTTGCCCTTAGGGTTGATCGTTTTACGAAGGTGCATCGCAGAGCACTCCGTTAAAGGGAGACTGCCAGGAAAGTGCTCGTTCATTAAGACATCTAAGTTCTCTTGACCGCTTTTTGTCCAGCTGCCACATGGTTTCTGCATGAAACTCGGAAGAGTGGGTGATGATGCCAGATGTCTTCCTCCTCGGCAGCTCCAATAACGAGCGGTGTGTTGTTTTCTTTAGCTGCCTTTGTTATTTCACGAACCATAGTTGGTGGTGGGTCGCAATGATAATGGGCCATGTAGCTGGAGACAAGGTAAACAATCTTGTTCTTGGACTAGTGCCAGATCCTCTCCCTTTCTACCATTAGTAGCAGCAACGCAGCCGAGGCTGCTTCAGAATGGTGAAGGTTAACTTTATCTTCACCATGTGTATCCTTTGGGATGATTGTTACGTTGATACCATTTTGGTCTGAGTCCAAGAGGTTTTGATTAAGTGTCCTCTTGAGCAAGAGAGCTAGAAGTCTCCTCGCAAGACATTGCTTCCGGATTTCCGAACCGAATGAATACCAGAATTTCGTCTTGTTTGGAATAGTTCGTCCGGTACAAGGACCATGACTCTAGGCCGACGTGGATCTCTTCAATAGAAACCACGTCTAGTCTAGCGCCTTCCCATAGACCATCGAAAAGAGCGATCGGCCATTAATTTTACTCGGTTACGATACCATCCCGCATCATGATTCCAGAAGACTCCCATCATCCCATGTATATGTGAGATATAGCGCAATCCGAGTCGCTCCTATTGCTGACATCTACTATTTCACTATAGGATTTGTTCATCGAGTTGTAGGGCTTTGGATGCTTGATCCCGGGCTGTTAGTTTTGCGGCTGAGCCTCGTCCTCTGAACCTTGCCGTTTAGGCCCGTCCTTCGATGTGGGGGGTGGTTTACGCTACAGTTCGGCCAACAGCAAATCACTGTTGGCCGAATTGCCCAGTGAGAGTGGTTCCTCAGGAGTAAGGTACTCGGCAGGTTTTTTACAAAACCGATCCAGAAATCGTTCGGCGGTGCGCCGCCTTAAAAGCGTCCTTCTGGTGGTTGCGATGTGCCCTTGGGACAAGTTATTGCGATATGCCTTTGGGACAAGTTGTTGCTCAGTTCCAGAAACCGAAAGCTGGTTCGCATTTCCTTCACTGGCGGGAGGAGGTAACGCTAGGGAGCCCGAAGACTCCTTTGGTTACAATAGGTATTGAGTTGGTTTCGAGCAGGCATTCCCCGAAGCTGGGGGTTTCGCCTGTCTTATGCCGGCGCGGGCCAGAATAGCTTTTGAGGCGCTTTTTGTTAAGCTCAGAAGTACCTTGCTGCTTTTGCTTCCAGAGTTAGAAGTTCGTTTTTCGCATTTGGTGGACTTGCCACCTCCTGCAGTTTGTTATTCTGTCTTAGTCCCCATATATCATTTTGTTTGTTTTTTTTTTTTTTTTTTTGTTTGTCTTGTTTAATAAATTTTGTTCCCACGATTATGCTCGTAAAGGGATGGACCATCCATGCATTGACGGCGTACATGGTCTAGAATACACAACATTTATAACCGACCCGTGCCCTGACGTCATAGGGGAGTTGTTAGCGACTAGCCCTCTTTAACCACTAACTAGCAATTCAGGTTCTCGGCACAGCTACCAAACACCTTAATCTTACAAGCTCTAGAGCTTGTGCCATTACTTACTTACACTTATATTGTGATATGTCAAACCTAAATCAATCCGCCACCTGGGGACGCGCTCGATGGGAGATCTGTCAACTCCACACGAGTAGTACTTTTTCCATACGAATCAAAATCCATTTTCAACTAGTTTTTATTGAAAACCAAATAAAAGTTACTAAAATAATTATTTATGATACAGCCTGTTCAGTTGATTTCAGAATAGTTAGCTTTTTCTTCTAGTCTGCACGTAAACATTTTTATGTTGGCAATTGTCAAATTTTCTCTCTTTAAAATGTTACGTGTGGACCTATAAGAAATCTATTGCGCAGTCTATTTATCAATAAATGTTTAAGCACAAAGCTGAGCATTAATGTTTAACATAAGCTGTTATATTTATTGTTCTCTTTTAAAATTTTGCCCTTTTTAACAAAAAGAAAAGTGAAAAATAATTAATTTTATTTTGAAAAAAACAAATAAAGAATAAAAATGGGAAATGAAGTAAAATTTTCAATAAAAATAAGACATTTTAACACATAAATTTCTCATGTGCGTTTTTCCACCCCTTAACACACGGTTGGAAATAAAATTGTTTTACCGTGATTCTGCCGCTGTTATTTCTAATGTCAAGAAATAAAAATGTCTTCGTGTAGACGTAGAGTTATGTGTAAAGCCTTGTTCAGACCGGCGCGAAATTACGAATGAAATCTAGAGTGTTCATACTGGCTAGATGACATTTGATGTAATTTCGTGAACAACTGATACTTATTGTTTACATTTTAAATTGTTATAGGAGTAAATAAAGTATTTTGAAATGGAAGCAAATAACAAACAATTACTTAATAAATTGGAAATTATTAATTTGCAACCATTAAAAATGTAAAAAGGATAGGTTTCATTTTGCAAAATCACTTTAATAATTAATTTTAAGATTTGTGTTTAAATTTAAGTCAATTGTTTTTTTTTTTTTTTTTCTTCTCACGGTTGAAACATGCAGTACATAGTTGAAAAAAAGTATTTTTTTCCAACCATGTATAGAGTTGCACGGAAATCGCTGAAATTACACGAAATTATGTAATTTCGTAAGTGTCAAAATGTATGGGAAATTACGTAATTTCAACTTGATTTCAGCCGAAATCACGAAAGTACGTAATTTCGTGTCGGTCTGAATGCCCTATAATAGACAAAATAAAATTGACTAATTTCTTCAATTATTTTATCTGTTTGAGAAATTTTGTGCTTGAATTATTTTTAAAATATTATTAAAAGCGTTTTTTTGCATCGAAAAGTAACAAAATTTGATTTAAATTCAAATATATTGAAAAAATAAACCTCAATAAAACCACATAGGGAGAAAAAAAGGAAATGGTTTTTGAAATTTGGGTTTCTTAAAAACAAATTAGTTTTTGTTTAGTATCAATGGGATTTATTTAGATTTTGGTAAAATCTCATTTGAAACTAGATTTTGATTTGTATGGAAAATCTAATTAAAATTTTATAAAATTAAGTACATTTTGAATGAAATCTTATTTAAATTATGTAGATTTGGGCATGTGTAAATGTGCTATAAGTTATTGCGTTTATTGGGAGTAAAACCAGTCCTAATTTTACATCAATTCTTCTGCGTCTCGCTTTCAAGGAACCAACAGTGAATGTACTGGTCAACAAGCTACATACCTATCTGAAGAATTTGTCTTTTGTAACCGACTGGAAGATATCGCAAAGTCATTGCCGTTTTTGGAAGTAAACCAACATGCAATCATCTTACAACAATTACAATAAACGATAAAACCAATATTTAATATCAATTAGAAAAGATGATTGATTACCTGAATAGATTGTAATTCACAAGCAACTAATTTCTAATGAATAAATATGGCATAATTCTCATCTTAATAAAGAGTTTAACATCTAGCAGTGCAATATTTTTCTGGATTTAAAAGCGGAGATACCTATCTGTACCGCAGTCTGCTCAATGAAATATTTATTTTTATATTTTTAACAATATTAAATTTTTAGAAATTTTCAGCAATATTTTTAGATTATTAAAAACAAAATGTCATAGAAATTCTATTAAATATTTAATTGGAAATACAAATGTTTGGTTATTCGATATATAATATAACAATTAATAATATTGCAACTAATTTAGTATTATAAACAACAATATTAGGTATGGACAATCTTTAAAATTACAATAAATTCGGCTACAAGTTTCAATTGTTCTAATAAATTTAAATAATTCACAATTTGGTTTTGTTAGCTAAATTTTCTTTTGTAGCAACCATCGTTTATTTATAATTCTATTTTAACTTTAATAAATATTAAAAATTTATTGGGTTACATACCTTTAGATAATTATAAAATATTGTCTGTTAGTTTTATAAAATAATAAACCAAATAAAACAAACTTTTTTCTGTGTTTACTTAGGATGTCCAATTTTTAAACTATTTTAATTTGCACTTACCTTTTAAATAATAAAAATTAATTTTTAAATGCCCAACGATCAAAACATATGAATCCAATCGTTGAATTACTTTTATAATTATTTTTATAATTATATATATAATTATATATATATATATATATATATATATATATATTAGGGCGGGTCGATTTAAGAATCGCCCAAGTGACAAGGAAAATCCTATTCTAGGGATCAAAATAAGAAACTTTGCCCAAGGAACCATACCTCTAAAATGAATATTGATGTTCCTTATTTTGACCCAAAAGTCAAATTTTGAAAAATCCCACTTTGACCTATTTAAAGTGCCCCAATCGAGTCTAAATGTATTACCGACACCCACTAACTTTGGAGGGCCGACCCACCCATGCTATTGGCACAGCCCCTGGAACCCCCCCTGGGGGGACCCATATAAAAATTTCAAAAAATCACCATTTTTGGCACTTTAAATGAAACAATCAGGGAAATGGCTATATTTGTTTTGTTTTGGAGTTTATCTTTTTTAATACGACTTAAAATAGAAAAAAAAACTAACAAAAATTATTGTTTGAAACACACATGGATTTTCCTACAATTTTGTAAGATTATACATTACATTTAGACTCGATTGGGGCACTTTAGATATGTCAAAGTGGGATTTTTCAAAATTTTGGGTCAAAATAAGGAACATCAGAATTCATTTTAGAGGTATAGTTCCTTGGGCAAAGTTTCTTATTTTTATGCCTAGAATACGATTTTCCTTCTCACTTGGGCGATTTTTTTTGCGTC
This sequence comes from Protocalliphora azurea, assembly GCA_932274085.1. Lineage (NCBI taxonomy): Eukaryota > Metazoa > Arthropoda > Insecta > Diptera > Calliphoridae > Protocalliphora > Protocalliphora azurea. Next base: position 45,310,000 of record OW026522.1, read on the forward strand.
CCTACAAATTGACCCGCCCTAATATATATATATATATATATATATATATATATATATATATATATATATATTAATGAACATTTTCTTTTGATGAACATGCTCTTTTGATGACAAATTTGGCCTTTTGTAAATTGTTTATTCGCCATTTTATAATAAAATCGTATATAATTGAATCGAATATAATATTATATTGTTTTCCATAAACATTTGTATTATAATTTTCATACTTAAATTAAGTATTTCATTCTTTAATTTTAGATCAATTCAGTTTTGTATTTGTTTTAAGTATACCTCAGCGCGAATAGTACTTATATTTTTAAGTAAAATTTTTGCGAAAGATATAAAAACTAAACCTGATTTTAGAATGCAATTTTTGTTTCTGTGTACATGCTGAATATGAATCTGACCAAGACTGATATATTAGGTTAAGACATTAGGGGAACAATCCAACTTTGAGTATTTGTGGCTGTTAAGAGCAAAGGTCGTAAAAGGAATTTATGAATAATAACATAAAATAAATTCATATTATAATAATTTCTTTAAAAATTGTATTTATTTTTTTCACATACGTAGACTTATGAAATTTTTCTAAAATATAAATAAACTTGATATCTGAAAAAAACCAAAACAAAAATCAGCTTGTTTAAATTGTTTCCTTAGATATTAGGGTGGAGTAAAATGAATACTCGACTTTTTCATTATTTAATTAATGCTGTTTTTAAATTAATCGAACAATCGAGTAAAGATTTTAAATTACTTGAGTTATTTGAATATATTATAGCTTAAAATTTTGCTAGTTTTTTTATTTTCCATAAAAAAATAATGTTAACAATTAATTTTAATAAAACTTAAAAATTGTTACTTTAACAAGAAAGGCTTAAATTGTCACAGTTATGTAACTTGACAAGAAAATTAATCCCACAAAATTTTAAGGGTTTTGCTCAAGTTAGAGTAATTATGCAGCGACATTTAAACAGCTCAGATTTTTTTCTTTTTGGCAGCAATGTGGCGACTTGTGTTCTAAAATCTGTAGTGTCAAATTAATGTTTATGTTTGCAATCTTTGTTTACTATTGAGTTATTGCCTCTTATTACTTTTCTTTTATTACATGAAATTGTCAAATGTGTTTTTGTTTTTTGTAAACGAACATGTGAAATGTCAAAATTAAAGTTGACATAAGAGATTTCAATGCAAAACAAATTCATGGAGTTGTAGTTGTTGTAGAGTTATCGTTAGCTTACTTATTATACCATGAGCTTTGCTTCAATAGTTCTTCATATACGCGATAAATACTTTGTATGGGGGGTACCACTCTCCCTGTACCTACCATTCATATTTTCATATCAATTGTGGAAGATGATGAGAAAGTTTTGATCATAGAGTATACACATAGACACCAAACACTGGGTTGACAAAAATAAAAAAATGTTTTCTTTAGAAAAAAATTTGTGTTTTTTTTTTGCAGCAACAAAATACATAATACATAATTACATGTGTTTTGTTGTTGTATGAGTTAGGCTTTTTCGACAATTCTTTTTTAGTTACTCTCCGGTAATAACTACAAAAGATATAGTTATTAGTTTGTTTGCATTGGGAGTACCATTTCCCCTGCTCCGATCTCAAAATACAGTATTTGAATTGTTTTCTTATCACTAACTCCTTTAAAATCTCTTAAAAACACACATTAAATAGATATAAATTGTAGTTTTTACAATTCAAAACCCTCTATATGGTTATTTTATTTATTTGTATACATAGAATATTTTTAACCAATAAAAAAGTTGTGTTTTTCTTGATAGAGCTTTTTGAATATAGGCTTACGATGTCGTGAATTGTAGTACATTAACAAAATTTGGTGCACGTTAATATAACATAATCGTGACAAGGATATCCATAGCTGGCATATATCCTGGAAGTGAAAAATTTTATAAAATATTTTATGTGTCTTATGTGACATAAATTAAAATTGTCTGTGAAAACTTTCGATGATTTCTGACGAAGTATATGTCTAGTTCGAAAATGTCCTTGTAGGTAAAATCCATAGATTAATAAGTAAATATTTATGGGAAAAAAAAACATAATTTATACAATAATAAAATACATTAGTCAAATATATTTTGTTTTTGTGTTTTGAAAAAAAGAGTAATTTTTTGTGCCTCTCACATAATCTTCTAGTTGTATTATATGCTGAAATCCATAATGTAATTATAAAGTGACACCACATCTACGAAAACAACAATTGCTTGTATTTTGTTAGTGTAACGTAGAGTCTATTAGAGAAATTTTTATCAAGACAATTGTTAATTTTTTACCTGAATTGCAGATAATTTTCAATTATAGGGAAAATGTGTATCATAATAAACCACGTAAAAGGTAACAACAAAAATCAAAATTACGCTTTTTCTCAAGCAACGTCAAGACAAAGTTGTCAGTTCTCCACCGCTGCCAATTTTGTTTAACATTTGTCTTGATAAAAATTTCTCTAGTAAAAAATCGACGTAAAACAACTACGCAATATGTCAAAATGCTATGAAAAAAAAAATGAGAAAATGAAGAAGCTCAAAAAATATAACATACGAATACAAAAACAATTCGACAGTTTCGCGCGGTATGTACATGAAACAATTGTAAATCATCTTTGCTTACTAGGTCACTTTCTTATTACATTATGGGTAAAATCCATAGTGTAATAACAAAGTGGCCTCGTAAGCCCAGTTGATTTACAATTTTCTTACTGTTGGAGAGAGAAATTTATCACTTTGTTCGTTTGATTTTAAATTACCCCATGTAAGGGCCACGGAAAATTCCAGAGCGCCAACACCAATTACTGCAATGAGCCTACAGGGGTCTCCTTTAGGGATAGTCCTCGACCTACACCTTCTTATAGGAAGCCGACGCCTCAAAGTTTACTTCGGATTTCAAAGCTTATCTTATAAAAAGTTAGGTTATCAAAGTCGAATACATGTGACAAATGCATGCCTCGAGAAACCGTAACGCGGTACAGTTATACGACGCTAAACATTCAGTCAAAGCGCCTGACTGTACTTAAGAAATAATTACGGTGACGCGAGAGTTCTGTGTTGCTAGATGAGGCATCTGTCTCCAAATTGCGGACAGATTTTCTGGGGAGGGATTCGGCGATTTTCGTAAAATATGGGGATTCTTTATTAAATAATACATTTTTTCGATAAATTTTAATTTTTAAAGAAAAATTTCAATAAGTTTTAAGTTTTTTAGATAATTGCGATTAACTTAATATATGAAAACTTTCTATTTATAAAAATTTGTTGCTAGTTTTCTTTTTAAAGGAAATTTTCAATGAATTTTCTATTGACATATTATAATGTCGAATTAATTTTTATTTAGGGAAAATATTGGATTGATTTTTAATTTATAGAAAATATTAAAATATTATTTGTTGTTTATATGCTAGTAGTTTTTAGCTTTATTCGATTTTTTTTTTATGAAAAACTACATTAATTTCATTGGTTTTTCCTTAAAAACCAAAAACAATTTTCAATTAATGTTTTTTTTTCAAAAACCAAAAAAGAAACTACCAAAATAACTGTATATTATTACGTTTATACGCACAATTATTGCAAATAATAATAGAAAATAAATAACTCACCGTTTATACATAAATTGCATTAGTACATTTTCTTATTTACCCTGCCGGATGGGAAAAACACAACTATTATCATCGAAAATTCTATGAACGTAAAAGGAAGTGGCAACGCTATATGTTTTGTTTGCAATTAGTTTCACTAATCACGATTAGTTTTCGCGAGTTTATTAACTTGCAAATAAAATATTAACTCATCGTTTACACGGCAAAATTTTCATTTCGCAATATTTTTAATTACTAGTAAGAGGTGTGTATAATGTTATGAAACACACTTCATAACATTAAGCTCTCATGACTTTCGGTAAATTTTTAATTTATAGAAAATTTCATTACGTTTTATTTTTATCAAAAATAAATTTTCTTTTATGGAAAAATGCTTTTACATTTTCTTTTTATAGAAAATTTTTGAAAAAAAAAATTTTTTTAGATGCTTTTTTTTACATGCATTTTTATCAAAATAAACGTCAAATTGTCTGAATAGCAGATCATTTTTTATCTCTATCAATTATATAGCGCTGACAATTTTGTCTCAATGCTGCAATAGTACTGATAAATTCAGTCTACATTATACAAATTTTTATATCCTGATAAACATTTGACGTTTGTCTTGATAAAAATGCTTTTTTTTAGATGCATTTTTATCAAAATTAACGTCAAATTGTCTGAATAGCAGATCATTTTTTATCTCTATCAATTATATAGCGCTGACAATTTTGTCTCAATGCTGCAATAATACTGATAAATTCAGTCTACATTATACAAATTTTTATATCCTGATAAACATTTGACGTTTGTCTTGATAAAAATGCTTTTTTTTAGATGCATTTTTATCAAAATTAACGTCAAATTGTCTGAATAGCAGATCATTTTTTATCTCTATCAATTATATAGCGCTGACAATTTTGTCTCAATGCTGCAATAGTACTGATAAATTCAGTCTACATTATACAAATTTTTATATCCTGATAAACATTTGACGTTTGTCTTGATAAAAATGCTTTTTTTTAGATGCATTTTTATCAAAATTAACGTCAAATTGTCTGAATAGCAGATCATTTTTTATCTCTATCAATTATATAGCGCTGACAATTTTGTCTCAATGCTGCAATAATACTGATAAATTCAGTCTACATTATACAAATTTTTATATCCTGATAAACATTTGACGTTTGTCTTGATAAAAATTTGTCTAGTATAGACTCGACGTTCTTCCATGTATATTACCTTGTTACAGCCCGTCTAGACGTAACATAATATGTAAGATTTTTCTGTCAGAGAGTGTCAAATACGCTCTCTGAGAGAATTATTTCACGTGTAGATTCAAATATTAGTATTATACGATTTATTATGAGACTGTTGTGATGAGATTTCTCTACACAACCATCTTATAAGATGAACTGTCAAAAAAATACACACACACGGAAGTTTGTGTGTGCTTATATATTTTGGAAATTACTAAAAAAAAACAATGTTTTTTGTAAAATTATTTTCTTTTAATGATTGTTTTACATTTAAAAAAAAATTTGTGTAGAAATTGTGCTAAAAAAGTGCGAAATGCTTAAATAAAAAGGATATGTTTACTCTGTGACTGATAGAAAATAATGATTTCTTATAGCATTTATTAGAATACGTGTACCCCTTACTTAAGATTAAACATAATATAAACAAAATGGTTACTCTCTTCTGCTTGCGTTATCTCACATATTATATCAACGTTAATCTCAGTTGTAGACCTGGGGTTACTTGTGCCATGATATAATATGTGAGATAACGACGGCAGAAAACTAACTATTTTGTTTATATTATGTTAAATTTTAAACAAGGGGTAGAAGTTTTTTAATAAATTCTATAATACATCATTATTTTTAATCCGTCACAGACTAAAAATCTCCTTTTTATTTGGTAAATACCGATCTTTTTATGGCAATTTTTATAAAATATTTTGTAATATTTTAAAAAGCATAATTTTTTAATATTTATTTATTATTTCCAAAATATACATGATGCACACAATATACACACACATATATATTTGTATTTTATTTATTATTATTATTATTATTATTATTATTATTATTATTATTATTATTATTATTTTCGATATTTCATCTTATAAGATAGTTGTGTAGAGAATTCTCATGATACATCTTATAATACTAATATTTGAATCTAGACTTAAAATAATTCTTTCAGAGATGTAATTTGACACTCTCTTACATATTTTGTTACGCATAGATGCTGTTATGGGTGAAATCTATAAAAAAATTGAAAAATTATTAAAGAAATTAGTATATATTTGTTATATTTATATTTAATGACCAAATTTGAAGCAATAAAACATCAATCAGGTATATTCTAGATTCTTTTTTTGTACAATTTTGGATTAAATGAGATTCAATCTAGAGGGAAGTGAAAATAAGTACATAAATTCAAAAATATAAGCATAAATATAAATACATATATATTTATATATTTATTTATTTATTTATAGTATCTAGTATTAATCCCTTTAGATACAATTAAAAATTGTCTGGCAACACCACTTTTAAATGTGTGATAAAAAGAACACTCATTTTTAGTGGCGAATTTTTTTATAGAATAAATTTAGTACTCTTTGAGAGTTTGAGCAAAAGGGAGAATTGTGTTTTCCGCTTTAAATAAATGTTAGAACGCAAAATCATGATTGCATTAAATTACTCGCAGTGTAAACACACCATTAGAAAAAACGAGATAACAATAGTGGTACTAACTAAATGCAATTGGAAGAATTTACAGCACAAAACAAAATCAAAGAAATAATTATATTGAAAGTCGGCTAGACAATAACGAAAACGAACATTGTAAATTCACTCAAGAAAAGTTAATGGTGGTGTACGTTTCGTTGGAGATCTGTAGCGCAATTTGTTAAAAAGAAAAATAATTTTTAATTAATTATTTAAAAAACACACAAAAAGAAAAAAGTTATATAAAAAAGGAATACAAAGTAAATTATTTATTTATGAAGGTTTACATAAAATTGTTATACAAAATCTACAAATAATAAAAACAAAAAAAAGAAAAAAAAAACCAAGTGTATATTTGCCAAAATCTAGTATTGATAAATACAGTGTTTTTTATTTTTACAAATAACAAAAATACAATTTTAATTAGGAAGAGAAAAATAAATATAAAAAGTATATTTTATATTTAATATTCTCCTACTGTTTGTTAAATTCATTATTAAATCGGTGGCGTTACAAAGTGAGTGTGTACAAAACCCAAATCAGCCAGACAGACGGTCAATATAAAAAGAAGCGACTTGCATTAGAAAAAAAAGTATATATATATATATATATATATATATATATAGTGAAAAAGAGGAAAATTTTCATGAATTAAAAATAAAAATTGATTTGCAAATAAAAACGCAATTAAAAAAAGAAGAAAGAATTTCAATAAAATTTTATAAAACAAGTGCAAAAAAGTGATATTTTTTAAACAAGTAAAGTTTTAAAATCCCCTGAACACAAAAAAAAGAGAAAATTTTTAGATTTATTAATATCTATTAATATTTTTGTAAAGAAAAGCAATTAACAACAATAAATAAAAATCAAGTGATATCGACTTTTATTATTATATTGGTGTCATCTCTTCTCTAAAATTCGCAATTAAAATAAAAACGGCGCAACTAAATAAAATTAAAAAGTATTTAAACATCAACTAAAAAGGTAATTTGTTTTTTTTCAGTTTTTGTCGTCTCCATTTAGTTTTTTTTTATTCATTCAGTACAAAAATAAAAGACAATACAGTAAAAAATACAATTGGGCAGTAAAAAAAAAAAAACAAAAGGAACAGCAAAAAAGTGTGTTCAATTCATTAATTGAATTTAAATACTTTTAATATTTGCAAATTTATTTTACACCACAATCCGTTTATTTTTTAATAAAGGGGAATGATTACGAGGGATTTTTTTGTACAAATTCTTAATATTTTCTGCTGTAGTAGTGTGGGAATTTGCTTTACAGAGAAATACATTTATCCAGTTTTATGCAGCAACAACAACCGGCAAAATAATTTTGCACAACTTTATTTATGGCTGTGTGTTTAGTGTTCTCCGTCGTATTTTTTGCTTTTTTTACATATGCTTTGTAATTTAGTTTTTCATGATTTTTACTACTTTAATCGTTACGTTGTTGTTTGTGTTTAGTCTAATTTTTTTGAACCCCACTGAAATCCAAACACACACATGCACATTTTTGATTTTTTCTCCTTGAGTCGTCTTGTAAATTTTTCTGCAGTTTTGTCGTCTCGTTGGAATTGATTTTCTTTCATTTTTTTTAGTTTTTGTTCTTGTATTGTTGCGTTTTTTTTTCTTCTATTTCTATTGTGTATATGTTTTCTTCTCACCTTGTTGTTGTTTTGCTGTCACGTTTTTACACTCTTTCGTTCTTATTCATCTTTTTCTTTCTCGTCATTTTTATTGAGTTCCTCAAGTCAGTACACTCCAGCAGTGTTGTCAACGTAATGTAGAAAACACTCGATTTAAATACCCTTCTATAATAATATTCTTGCTGTTAAATGTCAAATATAATGGCACAATTTTAGTTATATACTTTTTTCTGAAATATTAATGTGGTACTTTTGTTCAGTTATTAGCCACGGGAAAAAATTAAAAATTGCAGAAGTGCTGGAAAAAATTTCGGACACTTGATGATCACCCGAAAATAAATTTAAAATTTTTGCGTTGGGTTCAATCTACCTATTACAGTTTTATTACACGTATATTAGTATGCGGAATAAAATTGCAATAAAATAAACAGTTTTCAAATTTCACAAAAAACACAAATTTTTTATATATTAACGATTACTTATGTTATTTTTTTATTTCCAAAATTTGGATCACTTTTGGAGCAGTTCTGAAGGACTTTTTTATTATGAGTTAAAAAACTCGTTGTTGCAATTTTTAAACCTGTTATTCTAGTTTGCATTCCTAGTTTTATATTGGTCTTCTATTTATGTTGGTCCAAAACATATTAATTGATTTTAATTTAAAATTATTTAGTAGTTCTTTTTTTTATTAATATTTTGAAGAAACTAGAACTCCTATTTCGATGCAAATTTGCACATTGTAATGAGAAAACATGTGGCCATCCAAAAACAATGATAAAAATGTTTTAATCATAAGTATACAGTTATTAAAGCATTAAATTCAAATTAGATTTTAGATCCGTTCACCATTTTTTCTTGAAAAACTTTTGCCCATAATTTTTGTATTATTTCTTTCATTGGGTTTCTACCTACCGAAAAAAAAAAATCTTTAACTCTCACTGCCATCTGAGTTAAAATATAAATCAGTGTATATATAAATAGTCAAAACATTTACAAATATTTAGTTAACATTTTGAAGAAACTAGCATTTAAATTTTTGCAAAATTTTCAGATTATTATGAGACAATATATCGTCAGTGTAGTGTTCTAAAAATATATTGGGACAAAGTGAGATTTATAATTAAAAAAAAGGATAAAAAAATTTATCATATTTTTGCAATTTTACTAAAAATATAGTAAATAATTGTATTTCTTATTGGTTTATTCACCAATAACTTGACATATATAGGAAAATCTAATAGAACAGATGAAAAGTGTGATGTCTTAGTAAAAGCAAAAGCATATATAAAATAAGAAATAACTAAATAAGCTCAATAGAGATAAGACTAAAAATTCGTAGAATCAACATGTACCATTACATTAGCTCATCAAAATAAGAAAATCTGGATTTAAAAATCTCGGAAATGGTCAGTGCTTGAAAAATACACGCATAATATAATGAAACACATGCTCTTAAAGTATTTTTTTATTGTTTTTTTATATTAACATACCAAGCTAGCAAAGTAATATATTTTGAACCGAATTAATTTTCATAAAGTACAAATGCCTCAAAGTTCAATTTTGTGCTCCTGGCGGGTTCTTTTTTTACGCATTATCCACGATTATTTCAAAATTTATTATTTATATGTGGTGTAAATATCATAAAATATTTGTTTTCTATTAAGGAATAAAATTTTTTCGATTTTAAGATTTTTTTTTTTAAATTTCAAAAATTATGAATTTTAATTTTTTTTTTACGTAAAATATGTGACACATTTTACGTTACGTACTCTATATTGCCATTCCAAAACCTAATATTAAATTAAAATAAAAGCTAAAATACAATAAACTAAAGATATTCCGAAAAACGACAAAGTTACACAACTACACTTCATCGTTTCGACGACACATCCTTTGAAAAAAAAACTTATTAGACATTTCAAATTAAGCTATACAAAACGCATATAGAAACGTCTCTATAAATATGTAAACTATATGAAAAATTGAATAAAAATACTAAGGAAAATAGCATAAAAACAGTTATGCGTTGTCTATTCGACGAAGTGTAAAATATTTAAACCTCATAATAGTGCAATGTGTGCAAGTTTGTATACTTGCAAATGAACTGTCAAAAATTTTATGGAATTTTATGCATTTGCGCTATTAATTGTACATTTATAAATTAGCTGTTTTTTTGCTTATATTCGAAAACAAAAACGATATAAAAAATATAGTTGTGTTAATTATAAAAAAATAACTGCATGCATCTTCGATTTTAACAAAATTATTTACCGTGATTCCTTATTATTATATCCTTAATAATGCACAATATTTGAAAAGAGGGTTCAATTGCAAAAATGAGAAACTTAAGCGTTTAAATGAGTGGAGTAACCTTAATAAATATCTTAAACTTGCTGTTTTTGCTATATAGCACTTTAACCCAACATTTCCCATTTTACCCACAAATAGTTGATTTGAAAAAACGTCGAACAACAATAGCAAAAGATAAATGAATTTTATTATTTTTATCCAAGACGTTGGATACTAACCGATTCTATATAGTTCCATTGCAGAGAGAGAGAGAGAATAAATATATAGAGATGGTATATATATATATATATATATATATATATATATATATATTTTTTTTTTTTTTTTTGTTGAAAACAATTTATTGAGAAATTATTTTTTATGTTTTAATAATTAAAACCGTTTATTCAATTATCACATTAAAACAAAATTAAAAATATTTATTTACTAAAATATTGAAAAAGATGTTTTAAATTTAATTGTTTAAAACATTTGCAACTCATAAAAGCATTAAATGTTCAGTACTTCGTTGCAAAACATGGGTTTTATCACTTCCTAATAACTTTTATTCATTACAGTTCTGACTTTTAAATTAGACTAATACCATGTCCTGAAAAACACCCTCATACTATTATATCCATTTGCGTGCTTCACCGTTGCAGTTGTGTACTTAGGATTAAAATATTCGCCTATAGGACGTCAAACATTGACCATTCCATTTAAACACCTAGGATTGAATTTGGACTCATAGAGTATGCATAATATATTTTCTCTTATCTTCGAGTGTGATCAAAGAAATTATGATGTAAATTTCGACTTTTTTGTGACAAGGCTTTTTGTGTATCCAAAACTTCGGGATCCACATTTCCACGATCATTATTTATAATAAAATAAAAAATAATATACTCATTATTTTATTATATATTATATAATATAATATATAATAAAATAATGAATATTTTGCATTTTTTATATTTTTTCCCATTAACTATATTTTAGTCTTCTTTGGTCATAAGCTTTTTCTTTACTCTTTTTGGTATCTTATTAGGATTTTATTATTTAGGTTTTTTATTTATAAGTGCTTTTTGATTTTACAAACGCGATTTTCTTGATTTTGGTGGTTTTTGAAAATTAAAGGTTGACAATACTACACTCCAGTTCAGCAGCCCGAGTTATTTTTCCTTCATTCTCTGTGTCTATTATTTACTTTTGCATATCTCTACTCGTATCGTGTGCTTTTTAGATTTTTTGTTTGTTTTCCATAAATTCGTTGTTGTCGTTGGTTTTTGTTGGTGTTGATGACGGTCGATTATTTTTATTTGCTTTATATTGCTTTTAAATGAGAGAAAGAGAGCAGGGGTGTTTTTATGAGTTGCTTGGTCTCATAATTTTTTTTTCCAGTAATTGAATGAAATTTATCAACTAATAAGATGCAAAAAATAAAACAACAACAAAAATCGCTCAAATAGAATTGTCGCATGAATCTTAGAAAAAAATACACATAAAATACACAAGTAAATATCAAAGGTAAAATGTGAAAATATCAAGCGCAGAAGTTTTAAAGAATTAATACTTTAATATGTAAATTGTAAAATGATTTAAAAACCATCAATTGTAGATGGTCAAAAATTATATTTTGTTCAAATGCAAATACATAACTGTCCATAATTAGATAATTGACGGTATTATTCAGATATTGTCTTTCAATTTTATTTGTTGATTTTTATGATTTTATTAAAAACACTATTAACCTAGCTATTTTTACTTTCCTATTATTTGCATAATCATGGTTACAGAAGCCTTAAAATTTTAAATTTTTAATCACTTTACCTAGTGTCTACATTAGGCAAATTTATATCAAAACAAACGTCAAAATCAGTACGAATATATACAAAGTAAGTAACCTTAGTTAAACAGCTGATTATTATTTTGGTTGTTACAGTTGTCAAACTGCATATATAAAAAACAATAATGGATACGCCATATTGTTGTTTTTGTGCAACTGTTGCCACCCTACACAAATTCGCGTTAAGTTTGACGTTTGTCTTGATAAAAAAATCTCTAATGTAGACACTATGTTAACTATGTTACATTGGTGATCAAAACTTTTGCAACTGAAAACCAAATTTTAACAATCACATTTTTTAAAGAAAATAATAAGGGAAATAATAAAAAAAATATATTGTTATATTATTTTTATAACGGGCTTTCGAAAAGCGTTATGATCATAATTTTATATTCCGTCATTTTTCACAAAACGTGAATTCCAGAAATGTTGGTTAAAAAATAGTACTAATAGATAGATGGCTCGTAAGATCTTCTACAAAAGTTTTATTGCGTATTCATAAATTTTTTGGGTATGTAAGCTTTTAATATCCTTTAATATCCTTTAAATATATACTTAATGAGACCCAATATCTTTTAACTGAAAAGAGTTTTTGACAATTTGGTTGGTTTGGTCTTTTGGTGCATATATATTATATAACATAATAGCTAATAATGTTAAATTTATTTCATTTTCAAAGTTATAAAGTTAAAATGTTAGGGAACTAATTTTTTCATGCGCACTCGATAGTTCAATTTATTTCAAATATTTAAAACGAATTATTCAATTTAACTAAGCTATGTGTCATTTTTATTATATATTTTTTTTCTATCTTTCATATTTATTATATATTTTTATTTTTTCCCTTTTCTGGACTCTCTTTCTGAGTAAAACTACGTAAAAAGTTAAAGAAAATGCCGTTAAAAGAAGCGGTTAACTGCCTTTAAAAAGCCATGTTTCGAATAAAACCCAAAATAAGAAAAAAATAAAATCGAAAACGACAGCGTTTTCGGTTTCGGTCTTGGAACCTCTAATATATATATATATATATATATATTATAAATATATATATATATATATATATATATATATATATATATATATATATATATATATATATATATATATTATAAATATATATATATATATATATATATATATATATATATATATATAATTTGAATTTGAACGAACACATACCTATGTAAGTAGTTTCCTTGAATTTAGTCAAATATATTGTTTAAAAACAAATTCTTTGTTTTTTTTTTCTTATTTAAAATTTATTTATCTATAGGATTATTTTAAATTGTGTAATATTTTTAACCACAAAATTCGTTCATGCTCATAAGAAATATTTTTTACGTTAATGTTTCGTTAAGGTTTCTTCTGGTTTTTGCTTTCTGTCAGATTTAAAATTATAATTTACCATGTTATTCTAATTTTATTGAAAATTCTTTCACTAAGTATTAGGGTATTCACACGAATAATGTTCGTTCGAATTATTCGAACAATTATTACGAATAATTATTCGAAGAGCTTAAAAATAATGAATAAAGAATAATTCGAATTTTTTATATCTAATATTCGAATGAAACGATAAATTTTATTTTTTTTTTTTGCAATTGATGTGATTTTATTTGAGTATTTATGTTTTCTACGTGATCGAATAATTCGAAAAAAATGCCTTAAACAAATTATTCTTTTTGTTCGAACAATAGAAGAACCGAACAATTTGAATACCCTACTAAGTATAAACAAAATTAGCATTAGACCCCGCTTCTATTTATAAATATGAATGTATGCACATTTACATTAATAACATACATACATACATATTCAAATCTTATTTGCAAACCAAATAGTAAATATAAAATCAAATGAAATAGACGTAATAATAATGCAAAAAAAATAAAAATAAAATATTTTACAACTAATGATAATTTCTGTTTTATTTTTCTTCTAACAACAGCAACAGAAAACGAAAAGCGAATATATTAATAAAGAAGTCTAGGAATCTGTCTGTTCTGCTGGTTATCGACAAAGACTTAATTAACATAAATTCTTAGAGATGTACTGCAGCCTTTGCTTTCTCTACATTTTTTCTTTACACTTTTTTCTATGGACTAAAAATGAATATGTATAGAAAGACGGACGTATAAGATATAGATTAGTAACTAATGCACTAATGTGAGCAAACTATTGCATTTTTATTTTATACTAGGTATGCTAAGAATGTTTCTTGCTTTACATTAATATAAAGACAAGAACCAAAAGTTAAATAAACTTAAAATACGGAATATTCAATTTTTTCGTATTTTTTTCTATATTTTAATAATATTTTTTTTTTTTATTAATATATAGTATATTATTTTATTGGCATTCCTTGAATTTTATTTTAATAAGTATGAAGAGTGACATTTACACTCTGCTGCAATTAAAAATCGCTTCAGAATGATATAGCATACGTTATAGGACTAACTGAGAACATCATCAAATTTTTGTGTTAGACTTAACTCTTTGATGCACGAATTATTGTCTTGGTGTTTGAACATTTTTATAACCATGTAGAAATAGATATATATTAGGTCCAAATAATAACATATGTTTTCCCGGAATTTTTCCTACTAAATACAGAGTTGAATTTCTGTTCACATTACGAGCATTTATTTGAAGTTTTTTTTTTTTTTTTTTTTTTTTGATGAATCAAAATATCGTAAAATACGAGAAGCGGAAAAATATTTGAAGCTTGTTCAGATTAGATGCAAATTATTTACTCAAAATTAAACACTCAACTACCATAAATTTATATGTCATCAATTATTAAATGAATTTATAGGAAAATCTTATTTTTTATTATGTTTTAATCAATTTAGAAATATTTTGAGACAATTTCGAAATATATACATATATTATTTTAAATACAAATATTTACAAAATTTGTGAAGTAAAATATTTAGATATATTTAAGAAATACGAACTATTATCAATCGATTAATTGCAAGATTAACTACGCACATTAATAAAAATTGCTTTAAAAATATATATTTAATATTTTTTAAAAAGTAATTTACGTTTATAAAAAGGACAACTCAGTTCCCTTTTCTCGTCATTTACAAACCAGCCCTGACTTCACAAAATAATTCTGATTTCTTTGCACGCCAATTCCAGCTGTAAAAAAAAAAAAAATAAATATTATGGTTAAATTTATTTATTCATTAGTTTCAGACTCTTGTAATAAATAATTAAATTAAGAATTTGAACAAATAGTTTAACGTATCTTTAAATTGAAGTATATCAAATACTTAAGTCTAATTCATTAAAATATTTATAGAATAATCTCATAACTTTTGTTAAAGTTTCATTTCTTTAACAAAAGTTAAAGGAATAAATTATTAAAAAACTGTATTTTAATAGATAACATTATTGATTACTTATTTTTTGTCAATTTAAAGTTTGTGTACAAAAAAACAACATTATTTTCAACTCAAGCTTTCCACCGCATCAGCTGTTGTTTGAGGCTGTGATCTTGCTTTTTTAGATAAGGGCAAATATTTTTTTGTCCGTAAACAGCTGTTATCATGTTTGAATCGTTCACATTACGAAAAGCAAATATTCGCAAAAATCAAAAAAATATTAGCGCAGTGTTAGAATTGGAACCGGTACCTATCACTTATGACCAGGCCCTTGATATGTTTTGTGTTATTTTTTTTCCTCTAGTTTATAATATATATATATATATATATATATATATATATATATATATATATATATATATATATATATATATATATATATATATAAACATTTCAAAATTACATAAAATACCAAATGCCAGATTTTTAAAGAAAAAATTAAAAAAAACTTAAATGTTACATAACATGGTTAAACAAAACTGTTTTTGTGTAAATAGGGAATCCCGAATGCCGGCATTTTCCGCCCCGGGATTCCCGGTAAATTTGCAATTTTTCAAGTCCCGTTTTCACAGGAATTTCGTCCGGAATACGCTGGAATTTTAAAAGCATTTAAATGGAAGAAAACTACGAGGATTAAAAAAAAATTTGGTATTTTCTAAAAGAAAATTGAGCTAAAAATCCAACTGGGAACTATATCTTAAGAAATTTTTATCAATAACTTTTTATTTACAATTTATAAGCTGATTTATACTGAATGACTCTATGGCATGAATTCAATTAAACATCTTAATAAAATGTCAGCACTAGAAACCAGCAAATTAAAAAGTATATAACTGAATGAAAAAAAATATTCTAGGCATTTTAAATATATGTTATAAATTTGTCAGTAGTATAGACGACATGCGGAATTTGTCTCGTACAAATTTGTAAAGATTAAAAGTAAGAAGCGACTTCCCCAAACATATAATATACATATAATTTTCAACTAGAAATCTACAAAAAATTTTTTAGAATTAATTAGGGTAAAAACGTGATTTTAATAAGAAAAACATATAAAAAATTATGTTGAAATATAAAATAAATTTAAGTAAAATGTAATTTTTTCATCGACTTAAACTTTTTCGTAGAAAATTTACGAAATACAAATAGCAACAACATAAATGACCGTGTAATATTTTGTTCTAAACATAGCATGAAGTTGAAATTTGGACAAGACATGTACATATGATGTCCCCTTTCATAACTTTAGGCACGCTTAAATGTGCAATACCTCTTGGATATTTTCGTAAAACGTTGGACCATCTTATTGAAGCTATAAACAATTTAATAACGATCCCGAGGGGGTTTGGAAAAGGCGATCATCTGCCAATGCGTTTGGAATTTTAAAATTCTAAGTTTTTTAAGGAAATTTTAATTAATTTAAATCTTAAAGAGATTTACGAAAATTGTTTAAAAATTGTTTGAATAATATCAATATCTGAGTAAATATTTTGTTATTTAATTTCTAATATCTCTATTTTTCTATCGCAAGTGCTACATTGTTTTATGGTACATAACTTTTAAATAAGAATAACAGTATTGCTTCATATTGTGTCGATATCCACAAAATTCTTTCACGACATATAATATGTCGAGAGTTCATTCGAGTTAATTAATCAGTAGGTTAAGTAATTGATAAAATTTCCCTTCCTCAGTACATTTACAATCCTGTTTTCATTCTGCTAATGCAAAGATATATAACATATTTGAGTCTCAGTTGTTCAACTAATGAGCGTAGGGAATCCTGGGAGGTAGAAAACTGTTCGCTTTTTTCCAGGAAATTAAAAGAGTCCGAAAAGTTGCAATCCCTGTGTATAAATGTATTAGGTATACATTTTCAGTTTTACTTTCGTTCATTTTTCTTTTTAAACCTTTTTTAAATGCAAATTTTTAACATTAAAAAAAATTATAATAAAATTTTTTAAGTTTAATTGCAATAAAAGATTCTAAAAGGCTTATTGAACGATGCAATAGTTATTAAAAGCATTTTTGTTGTAAACATAACAAGATTTAGTATTTTACTGTAGAATTTATTCGATTTTATCTGGGATAACTTGCTTAAACTTTCATATATTTTTCATATGTATTTGACCCAAAAAGTATGCAACAAAAAAAAAAAAAAAAACAAATAAAATGCTTTGTCCTAAAATTATGTATTGATATTATTTAGAAAATTCTTAAAATTGTCTAAAACTGATAAATTACTAATAATTTGGTCCATTTGAAGCACAGGAAATAAAATGATATTGAAATTTGTAAAAATTATGATGTGATGTCCTGAAGAAGATCTACATCCGGCAGAATTAAAAAAAAAAAACATTTTTAAGTCATTTTTAAACAAAGGCCTCTTTCTCATTAATAGCAATTTCTGAAACATTTCAGAATTTTTGTTGTTTGAAAATTGTTACGGGTATTAACTACGAATGTTACAATATGAAGCAAAAATGAAAAATTGTTTATGACAATTTTCTATTTTAGGCATTATCTTCTTAACGGTTTATCCACAATAAAATCAAAATAGTAGAGTATACTCCTAAAGGTTTAATTTAAAATATTTAAATACTAAACAATACATTTGTTTGGCTGATATAAAAAATAACGAATGTAATTCAGCTAATATCGCCTAGTGAAAAAATTAATTTTTAGGACCCTGTCAAAAAAATTTAAATACGAAATAGCCTAATTAAATGCCGAAGTCGAAAAAAATCTAGTTAGATTTTCTCTAGAAAAACTGGCAAGGACTCGAAACTATCTTAAACCTTGATAATAAGAATAAAAAAAGTGAAAAGATCCAAGAATTTTGGAAGAATGAGTGATTTAAGCATATTTAGAAACCGAGATGCGAAACAAATTTAAAGATTACTAACATTGGGGAAAATTAAACCCCCCCAAAAAACCTATTAAAGTTAATAACTTCAATGCTAATGTTTGGACACTATCTCGAATCTTCAAAAAAATGGCGCTATTTTGTCATCAGACAAAATTTAACTTATAAATTTTCAAAAATGTTATAAATCCTGGACCTGAAAACGAGTTTAGTTGGCAGAAGATACAAGCGCTTCAATAAGAATTGCCTTCCAGTATTACTAGCCTAAGAAAATTAAAATAGGAAGGGATGGTTTTTTAAGTGTTGGTTCGATGGTACTAATTATTAGAATTGTGTGCTAGGAACATTTCTTTGCACTATTCGCTAAAATTATATGAGTTTCTGGGAAAATAATGATGAAGACATTGCGTTATAGAATAATAATCGGATATCGTTAACCCGTGCCGCATCGGATCTGAATTTGTAGGGTACGTCTATATAGGGAAAATATACCCTTTTTACAGTTCTTAGAAAGTTTTTGATATTAAATACTTTGCTTTGTAACTAAATGTTAAAGAATCGTGCTCTACACATAATTATCTATCAAACAAGATATAAAAAGAACAAATCAGTGAACAAAAAGTTATTACGAATTCCCCAGACCATTAATGTTTAGCAAATTTGTTTGTATACTCCTTAAACAAACAAATTTTTAATTTTTTGAGAAATGTTTCAATAAAATGGTATTTTAAATTAAATTTGAACCATAAAAACATGTTAAAGCATTTTCAAAACTCTACTTTCAAACTTTTAATCATTTAGTTAAACAAATTTCAAAAAAGTTCCTGCGAATTGAATTTTGCGGATTTCGGCAAAAAGAATTTTTTTGCAGTTTTTTAGATATAAAGTCTTATATATCGGACCAAATAGAATTATTATACAACAGGATAAACCATGTCAAAGTAAACACATTTCAATAATATTTCACACAATATCTTTTTACAACCCGGTGTACGATTTTAGGAGTTACGGTCAAAATTCAAAAAGTCTAATATACAATGTCTAATATACAACATATTTGAAACTAATAAATTTGGAAAAGGAATAAGATTTGATAATAGAATAATTTGCGTGATGTCCACGAATATATACGTATTGAGATTTTGGGACACAAAAACACTTTACAAAGTATAACCAAATCAGAATTTAAGACCCAGGAACTGATCTAGATTTACGTGCCTACAGTAGTGATCCAAATTCGGAACTGAGATGATATGTCGCTTTTGCATTTATTTTTTGGTCCCCAAATATTTTTATAGCTATTTTTTTCCTATTTTGTAAATTTTATTAATTACTTCTTTTCAAACATCTAAAAAGAAATGATTCCGTTACTTATAGCAACAAAAAGCAAATATTTTTTTCTCTGTAGTTTTTTCTACGTTTCTAGTTGAAGCAGTTTACTCTAACAAATGATACGGTAGTCACATTATTGTCGTTTTTGAAATGAAATTCAAATATGTTGTTGCATTTTAATATTATTTTTTTAAATTAGTATTTCAATACTACATTTCCCGTTATTAACGTTTGTGACAATTGGCTAGAAATAAACAAAATTTTGAGTTTAAATCAAAAAATTTAAATGATAAGCATAACGGACGTTATAAAAAGAATATAGGTATTATTAGTTATTCTATTCCCAAATATAACAACTGCACGAGAAGATAAAAGTTGAAGAACTTTATTACCAAATAGGTGCGCAAAAAAGTCTTAAGTATTAAAAAAAAAAAAAAAATCGAAATGCACTTCTATTTTCCTCGCAGCCCATTTGAATTTTACTCCAATATAATGGAAAAATGTATTAGTCTAAATTCAACCACCGTGGATCGAATAGAAGAGCCAATGTTCAACGCCTTATAGAGGTGCAACAGTGAAGCACGGAAGTGGAAATATAATGGTGTGGGGATGTTTTTCAAGACCTGAAATTGACCCAATGTATAGAATTATTGACAGAATAACGACCCCAATATACCGACATTACGTTTATATGCATCTCTTACTCGCAATTAAAATATTGGAAGTGACTTCCTCTTACGTTCGTAGAATTTTTTTATGACAATAGTTATATTTTTACCATTTTACCCAACAAAAAGGAGAATATATTTCCTTATGCAATTTGCTTATAAACAGTGAGTTACTTATTTGCAAATTATTTTTATTTGCAATAGTCGTGCGTATAAACGATAGTCTTATCTCATACGCTGAGTGGGAAATTCTACTTTCATGTATATTCTAGCACTTTAACGGTCCTAAATATACGGCGAGGATTGTATAAACTAGACTGAAAGAAAAACAAATCTCCCGATCTTAAACTGATTGAGAACATGTGGATGACTGCAAAACGCAATAAAGTATTCTGAAATGATGTTGAAATTTTCATAGAATTGGGTAACCAGTAGAATGCTATTACCAACGACTATATTGAAAATCTAATATTTTAATCTAATGGTTTAATGTATATATATATATATATATATATATATATATATATATTCCCTTAAATGCAAATATTTTTAAATTTTACTGGTTTACGAAACCCTGTCCTTTGATAACTTTTAATTAAAAAATATTTTTGGTTTTAATTAGATAATAAAATAAACTCTTAAACTATTAACATGAAAGAAATTAATCACATTTTTTTTTTAACAACAAATTTTTTGTTTCGAAAAATTGCCGAGGATAATCCCATTCTATAATATACGAAGTAGAAGATGCAATAGTTGTATGTACACTGTCGGAAAAAAATAAAGTGCGTTTTCCTATTCTTGTAATTTACTTCATAATAGTTATCTTCTAGGTGCATAATGGGCTACTTTTTTGGTGTCCAGGTATTTGTGTTTTATATTGTTTAATTTAATGAACAAAAGAAGTTTTTGAATTATTTGCCTTTCGCGTTTCGGGTAAAAGTGTTGTGTTGGTCGTGGATTTTGTGCGACAAAATAAAGAGACGTTCTTTAATTTGGTTTCAAATTTTCCAATATGTTGTTATAAAATCTCAATTTTAATTTTCTATTCATTAAAGTCTATTCAAATTATTATTACATTTGAAAAATAAGAATGGATCTGCCCATATTATTGTGAAGTCTCCGACAACAATGCAATAAGATTTCTTGATTCCAGATTGTGATAATGAAGTGAAATTAAGATATTTGTCTTTAAAATAAAGAATATCTGAATCTGAAGCTAAAAACCATTTAGTTATGTAAAATAACAAAGTAGAATGAAAATTAGAACAAATTTACCCCAAACACGAAATGAAAATAATTCAAAAACTTCCTTTGTTTATTAAATTAAGCAATATAAAATGACAATTATTATTAAGTAAATAGTAAGAATAGGAAATCGTACTTTATTTTGTCCGACAGTGTATGTACAGAAAAAAGTGAAGGAAAATTTATGAACAAATTACTGCAGAGAAATTAAGAGCGCAAAATAAATAAACATGAACGGTGGTTATAGATCAGGTAGTATAATTTTAGGTACCAACCAAAAAAATACAAACATAGGGATTGCCACAGATGTGAGAGCAGGGGAACCATTCCTTCTTGCTTACATTCCTACAAATAGGCAAAGTGGCGACAGCAAATGCATTTCTCAATATTTTTTAGAGAACTAAAGAAAATATGTTACAATATAGCAATTAAAAAATGTTGGAATTTCAAGTGGCTACAGCTTATTTTAGGTTCTGTCAAAACTAAAGTCGGAATAATGTTGGACCCGATTTCCAACATAAGACAGTTAGAAAATTGCATTTGATTTTGAAGGTAACATCTTTTTAGATTATTTACTTATGTGTTCAGTTGAGTTAAATTCTGAAATTAAAAAATTCTTAAAACATTAACAGACTTTCACAAAGTTTTTGTGTCCTGTCTTATGTGGAACACTGTATCTATATATAGAGATAGATGTATACAAACATGTTTCAGTGTATTTGTATGAATACGATGATAAGTATTTTATTCTTCATTTGAGCTTAACACATAAACATACGAGTGCATTAATGTACATATACATTTATGTATTAGTAAATAATCTTCTTTGTTTGTGTATATATAAGAAGCAAGAAAAAAATAATAAAAAGAAATTCATTTTCTTTCCATTTTTTTTTTGCTTTAAAGAAAATTTTGTACTCAAATAAACCAACAAACGAATGCATTTTTTTTGTCTGTTGTTGGTTGGTGGAATTGCACTTGAAGTGCTTTCTTCCACAATGTTTTTTTTTTATTGTATCATGAACGTATGAACATGTGTATGTGTATTTAAGTATTTGCTTATTTGTATATATTTTTTTTTTATTTTTCTGCATCCGTGACGTCTCCTGCTCTTTAGTTGCTATTTACTGCTATTTTTCGCTACATCTATATATGTTGTCGTTGTTGTTGCTATTGTCATTGTTGTATTCTTTTACAACAATTTCTTTGTAGTTGGCAGTTGCGTCGTCTTGTCTTTAGATTGTATTCATTGCAAAGCTTTGAATTGAATTCTGATTACATTTCATTGCCTCGCTGCGCACGAGTTGCCATTTGGTTTAATATTTAGTACGTACTTACTTACTTCGCTTACACTGCACTCACTACAATCTACTGCACTCGCACATATTTAGATAAATTTTTTACATGGGTGAGTGTGTGTGTGTGTGTGAATTTATGCATATATGTAAATAATAATATGTGTGTTTATAGGTAGGTGCATATCTACTGAATATAAACAAATGCATATTGACTAACTGACTGACTGTTTGGATAGATGTCTAACTGGCATTCAATCTGTCAGCCTGATTCTATTCTATGGTGAAATTTCAATTCAAACAGTATGTCTTCCGTTCGTCTCACCACCTCTTCTTGCATTCATTCATACTATTGCTTGAATTTATGTGCGTTTGTATTTGTAGCAATATCCAGTACACTGTTAGTACCTGTATTATTTTGGTTGCATATGTGTAAAAAGCTAAAGTGCATACATAAATACATACATATTTGTATGTATTTACATCTAAACATACATACACCATTATAATTTGCTATAGAAGCAAAAACACTGTGATATCTAATACCCGGTATGTTTTCACGTTTTCTTGCATTATGACTTTTTATCTTCTTCTTCTTCTTTTTCGTCTAATACAAAACTTGATATTTTTTGTCTTTTATATTCTTGCTGTTAGACATACATAGAACGTGAATGTGAATTCGTACTTGTTAAAGTTCATATGCGTTTCAAAAAGGTGTTTGTTAATAAGGGGCGATAATGTTTCTATTTCATGTCTCCATGGAAAATCTAAGAATCTTTGCTGCATGTTAAAAGAAGTCTTCATGGTTCATGTAAACAATTGTGTTAATACATTTTTCAATTTAAGAAGTATATTATTACAAATTTTTAAATTTCTAAAGTACGCTATATTTCATACTACTAAAAGATATACTTTTAATTTATTTGTACAAAAGAAGAAATTGTTTTTTAAAAATGTTTTAGAATTTATGGTATTTTATTAAAGTCTAATGTTTAGATAAGACTTTTTAATTCTCATTCAGTTTAAAATTATACAAGTTTTTGATTTCTCTATAAGCTTAAATATATTTATATTGTGTATAAGAGTATAAATAAAATAAACTTTTGATTTCATGCCTTGACCTTAGACATATTTATCTAAGACGCAGTAAAGTTTGTTTGTGTATTATGAAAGTTATAAACTAAAATGTGAGACAAGTTGTACATATTTTTATACAAGGACTGCGCACGAAAAAATTAATCCACCCTTTAAGGCCCATAACTTTTATTGTGCGTAAAGAAAGTATATTTGTTATTATTCTCAGCAACTATGTCCTGAATTTTGTTGTAATAGCGAAGAAAATTAATAGAAACCTGGTAGACGAAGAAAAAGTGGATTACAGACTGTAGCACCGCAGATAAAATAATACGAACTTAAAGAGAAAATCCTTTCATCATTCATTAAATTCCCCTGTATATTTTATAAGAAAAGTTAAAAAAGCTGACAATGGAGGACGAAAATTATTATTGAGATTATTTTTTTCAAAGATATTAATACTGTCTAAAGGGCAATAAAAGGTATGAACAGGTGAACTTTTTACAACATCCTAGTATGGAATTCCATATCCTAGATGTTATGGAAAATTTAGCACATAAGTATCATGTAAAAAAGCAAAATTATCGAATAAGTTTTTGTTCTGGTAAGCCAGGGAGAAAAGCACTTCATTCATAAAAAATGTAACTTTAAATGTGGACACACAACCAAAAAAGAGTAGTAAATATGGTAAAAAGTAGAATTGCAGAAAAGTAGGTTAAATATCAATCAACAAAATCATTAGTCAATTCATGAGAAATTTTTCGTAAATCAGTAAAATTTACAAAAAATCGTCAATATGAGTAATTAATTTAAAAGGTAATTAATTTGACAAATTTTTTGTCAAATTGAATAAAATATTATTTAAAGTAACTAAACTTTTTCTTCATATTGAAGAATTTTTATTAAATTTTACTACACTATTTTATTTAATTCTACTAAACTTTAGTTGAATTGAATAAACAATTTATTAAAATTAACTATTTTTTTTCTTTAAATTGAAGAAAGTTTATTCATTTTAACTATTGAATTTTATCAATTTTCACAAAATTTTGTCAATTTTAAAATGTCTTTTAAATCCCGTGAAAAAAATACGTTTATGTATAATTGCATTATTTTATTCAACTAATAAAAAAATTATTTTTGTGAATTATATATAAAATACTACTTACTATCATCAAAAATAAAACAAATAAGAAATTTTAACCACTAATAATATTTATTATATATAAAACAATTAACAATTTTTTTTGCAAAGGAAATAAGTTTATTTAATACATGTATAACAAAAACGTCAACTCTCATAAAAAGTAAAAATAAATTAAAAATATCTAAATAATTAGTATAAAATACTATAAAAAGGAATATTTTAATTAAACTTAGTTTAAACTTACGTAGCAGAGGTTTTGTTTGTAAGTAATTACATATACGATGAAGCAGCGGACTAACTAGTACGCTGTTAAATGAACCAATTAAACGACCATCTGAAATATTTAAGAAGAATAGATATTAAAAAAAAAAAAAAAAAATAATAATAATTAGTTATTTGATAATTAGTAATATATTACCTTCAGATATAATTTCCATTTCTCTAATTTTTTGATTTAAAAGTTTGCTTGTTGGATCGTTGATATGATCATCAAATACGGATGTGATTTTTTAAAAAAATGCTTCATAATTTGAATGGAAATAACCCGTATTTGGGTACAAGTGTTTTAAATCGACATCTGTATGAGAAAATGAAAAATGTAAATTTATTAAAAATTTAACTAAATAAACTATATATTTCCGTACCAATTTAAATCCCAAAGGCTTTTTGACTGTGACCATTTATTGAGTACATCAGGTGTGCACGAAACGATTTTTTGGTTGCCGAACAATGACTTTCAATTTTTCCCAATGAAGAGTTAGTTATCATTCAATATAATATAATGTATGTATGTATGTATATATATATATATATATATATATATATATATATATATATATATGTATGTATGTATATATATGTGCATGTATATATATATATATATATATATATATATATATATATATATATATATATGTATATATATGTGCATGTATATATATATATATATATATATATATATATATGTATGTATGTATATATATGTGCATGTATATATATATATATATATCGTCGTTCAACTGATCTTTTTTAATATGCGTTTTCTATATCGAACGACTAATAACAAAACGTAAGCACGTCTTTTTGGTTCTATATGGAAGGCTTCTCGGTATATATATATATATATATATATATATATATATATATATATATATATATAATAAATTTATTAAATTCTACATATAATTTTCTTAAATTCTACATATAATTCTTAATTTGACTAAAAGAAATTAGTTAACTTCATCGAAATTTCTTCATACATGTATGTATATTAGACAATGACTAGTAAAAAATATATGTATGTACATATATTTTTTTAATATTATCACAAACTGTAATTGTATTTATTTAATAATCTCAAAATATCTCTTCAAATTTATATGTATTTAGTAATTTTAAGTAATTTTAGCGAGATTGAAGAATTTTTTTCAAATTGACTAAAATATATGTCAATTTTAAAATTACCACACAAATTAGTTATGTTAACAGATAATTTATTCAAAATAACTTCTTTTGATGTTGTTAAATTGAATAAAATTGTGTGTTGTTTTACTTACGAGGAGTTATTGCCAATTTAAATAAATTTTCGTTAATTTAACATATTTTTCATTAATTATTTAACGAAATGTTATTCAAATATATTTTACAAAAAAATATTTTTGACAAAAATTTTTTAATTGATTTGAAGAAAAATTCTGTTAATTTAAATATTTTTTTCCCTAGAATTCTACGGAAAATTTTTCTCAGTATTAATTACGAGGTATAGTTTAGTGCAAATGATAAATTGGAAAATACAACGAATTCTAATTTTTCCGACCTAAAGCTAAGTTCACATTACGCTAGTATTTCACAATTTTTGCTAATATTTGCTTTGTGTAATGTGAACACGAAATATTTCTACGATTCAAAAAAGCTAATAGCTGATTTTGGATAAACAAAACTATTTTCCCTTAACTAGTGTGAACATTGTGTGAACACAAGTTGTAAAATATTTGCCACTATTTTGAGCGAATTTTTGTTTGATCTTACAAAATAAATATAAGATCAAACAGCGACAACTAACAGCTGATGCGTTGAATGGCTTGAGATGAAAAAATTGTTGTTTTTATGTACACAAACTTTAAATTGACAAAAAAGAAGTAATTAATTTATATTTTATCTATTAAAATATTGTTTTTAAATAAAACTTTCAGTATATTAATATTTTTATTATTTAACCATAATAATACTTATTATTTTTTATACAGCTGAAAGTGGCGTAAAAAACAGTGTTGTTTTTGTGTATAAATCACATAAAAATATATATATATAAAATATATATATATAAAATATATATATATAAAATATATATATATAAAATATATATATATAAAATATATATATATATATATATATATATATATATATATATATTTTTTTTTTTTTTAAGTAATTTTTATTAATTTACTGTCTAAATATTTTACTTTCAGCCCAATTATAAATATTCCCGGGGAAATAAGTTCCCAGGGAATTCATTTTTCCCGGAAATGAAATTCCCCTATTCAGGCAGAAAAATAGTATTATGGGAAAAGGAATTTTGATTTTTTTGTTTTGCTTACAGCTATTTTTATTGTCTTGTCTGAAAAAGCAGAAGCTGAGCAACAGCAAAATTCCTATTATTATATTTTCAATATTCTAGTTCCAATAGTCTTTGGTTTTTTTCAATTTTGTTCTCCACTTCCCTAAGCCTTAACTTTTCCATCACCAGATTACGCCGGTTTTGCTCTTTCAACACCTCTTTCTTTAAATCATAAAGCCGGTCTCTGGAGCGATAATTTTTTTTTCGTGGATTGATGCTGCTCTCTTATAGCTTCCAACATATTTTTTTGAATGTAGATTTTCTCTGCAAGGATTTCGGCAGAGGAAATCTGTGCTCTTGATAGCTTTCGTTTAAATTAATTATATTGCCGGCCACTAAAATCTCTGATAATTCAACTTCAACACTCGCTTGCGTTTGTTTGTTTTGCACTTTTATGATGTATACCATCAAGGACACATTTTATTAAACATACCTTCTTCCACACCGAAACAATTTTTGATGGTAGCCCAGCTGAGTTCAACTTCGCTTCCAAATTGCGCTAAATCGGTTTAACTCTTCCTTACATTATTTGAACATTCCACGAGCAATACTTGGATGGGTTTGCATTTCATTCAAAAGCATCTTTAGCTGTTTTTTATTTCTTGTTTTGGACATGAAAATAAGAAATTCAATGATGATATTTATCTTTTATATAAAAAATTTAAATTCTTACATTTTTTATCTCAAACTCCCTTGTAATTTTTTGGCGGAATTATTTTTAAAATTTCTCATCACATTCTCCCTTTAATTGACATTCGTAATGCCTACTTTTTTCCCGGGGAAGAGTTTTCCATTTTCGAAGTTTGTTTAGAATGGAAAAGTGAAAAAAATTCCCGGAAGACTTTATTTAGAATAGGAGAATAGGGAAAAGGGAAAAATTCCCTTGGAATTGTTATTCATAATTGGGCTGTTTGTAAATTTTATAAATATTTGTATTTAAAATAAATAGAATTTTCGCTTTACATTAAATAAAAACGCTACAGACATTAACTTAACATCCACTTATTCCGAAATTCTCTCAGAAAATTGTTCTAAATTGATTAAAACAAATCAAAAATAAGATTTTCCTGTAGTAGTAGTTGTGTGTTTGATCAATTAATTTTGAGTAAATAATTCGCATCTAATCTGAACAAGCTTAACATTTTTTCCCCTTCTCGTACTTTACGATATTTGATAGCTGTTTCACCAAACAAAAAAGTTAACTAAATGAGCGTAATGTGAACAAAACATCAACTCTGAATTTAGTAGCAAAAATTACGGAAAACACCATGAAATATTTCGTGTCAAATATTTGCGCAATCTAAACTTAATTTAATCATCATTACAAAAGAAAAAAAGTATAACTGAGTGTTATCAAAAAATTGTGCTCAGAACTCAGTTCATTTAAAATGTATTGGTCATAGTAAGAAAATATTTAAAGAACACTTAAAGCTAACAAATTAAAAAGAAGTTGACCCATTCTAACAAAAAAAAAGTAACGCAATTGGGGGTATTCCACAAAATAATAAATATTTTATTAAAGACGAATAAAAAATTATTATTATTATTTTTTTTTTAATTTTGAACTTCAATTCAATTGTCTTTAAAAAACAAGATTTCAAAAATATAGACATTGGTTTTATTTTTATAGGCTGAATTGTATGCAAATACAATACACAGCATGTTATGTTAATACTAAACATTATATGATATGTATTTTAAGGTGATTCCCGAAAGTGGGAACTATAGTCAATTATAGGCCGATCTTTATAAAATTTAGTTCTGAATTTTCTACTTACATAAAAATTGTTTGAGTGAAATATAATCGTAAAAGTATCATTTAAATTTATATTTTAATTTATTTGTACCGAATTTTATTAAAATGTTGTCACATTACGACATTTATGCCAGTTAAACCTCAATTTTGGAAGGACATGGACGACATGGAAGGAATGGACCGATTTTCAACCAATTTCAACAGGGATCGTCCTTGACTTAATAGATTGATTGATTTATCTTTAAAATTGCGGCCTATAGTTTGATTATAAGGTTTACATCGATAAATCGACTCAGAAAATTATTCTGAATCGAACGGTATACTTTAAGGTGGTGGTATGATGATTTTTTTCTATGCATTACAAACATCAGTACAAACGCATTATATCTTAACCAGATATGGTGGTATACAAACAATTGGCTGTTGACCATATTCGGAGATTGTTAGAAGCAAATATTTCTGTAATCTGCAAAAGCAGGGCTAGGGATGGAAGTTTCATCTAAAACTTCATTAATTAAAAATAAAAAATGGAATAGCGTAGGAGAATCAATAATTTTCGTTGTCAAAAGTGAAGTTTCACTACTAGAAAATGTACAAATTTATTTGAAAATATTAATTTATATTCTACATCTAAAATCTTTCTCCTATGTGTATTTCCATTATGTATGCAGCTTCTCAATTCAGTTCTCTAAAATTCCCAAGGTTTGTCAAAATCTATTTATGAAATTTATCTTTCCTTTATTTTATAGCTTTAATGTAATTGTGTAAATTTATTATTATATTGTACTGTTATGTTATGTGGAAGCCTCAACTAACGGTTGCATGCTTTATGTATTGTTGTATTTATTAGTTGTAAGGTTCTCGCCCTCTCGAAATCTATGCTACTGATTTAATTTCTCATAGAGAAACAAACACTCATAAAAAATCTAAGTTAGTTTAACGCCGTTTGAAGACTGCGACTGTAGTTTTGTTTTTTTTCTTTTTATGGCTGGAAAATTCAATTTCTATTATACTACTAGAATTTTGGTAGTAGATTGACGGTTTGTACGATGAGGAAGGAGGTGAAGTAGGAGTATTTATAGTTTACGTACAAATAGTTGTTAAGTATGGTATTGCTAGCCACACAGAGAAACCTGGTTAGATTGCTGTACATGGTTGCATCTTCTTGTGGAATACGTATATATTTTGCACACTTACTACATACACATTTACATTCGATACAAGACTGACTGACTGTCTGCTTATTGAACAATCGGACAGTGTGACATTTAGTGCAACTGACAGTATTGCTCCTTATGTCTGCATTAGTGGGAGCTTAGAGAGAGTCTTGTTGTTGTTGGTGACTTAGTCAGTGTGAAGTAGATTTACTGCTTTGTTATTCCCTTCTTCATGTTGCACTCTTGTCGTCTACCTACATACATACTCACACATTGATTGGTAACTTCTATTGCAACATAGAGTCTCTCCATTGCAGTATACGTTCATTGTCGTTTATTCATTTGTCTTTGCCGTCGACGTCGTCTATTACTTAGTTGGCTTTGACGTGTCATGCCTACTTTATCCTCTTTGCCAAAGTAAAACTGTCTAAGCTGAAAACACACAAATATACATATATGTACATTTTGTGATACATAGACTTTTATATTCATACACACACACATGAATAGAAGATTTTGTAGGCCAACGACTTTGTGTTGCAACAACACACAATGCAACATCAACACTATTAACAACAACAGCAATAGCAAGAAAGCCATAAACAACACCGTCAATATAATCTCTTCTCTCTCTCCATTTGCCTACCTCTTCCTTCTGCCACCACTTTTTGAGTTTAGTATAAGTGTATGCGTTGTGTTTTTGTAAGGCTGTGGTTGCAAACACCTCGTCTAACTTTTCTTAGCTTAGACAACGACAGCTAAAACAATGCAAACAACTTTATTGCTTTAGAAATTGCATGTAAGTTTCTATGTATGTATGTATGCATGTATGTATGTATGCATGTATGTATGTATGTGTGTGTTGACCCTGTATACCACTTGTTATTGTGTTGTTGTTTTCTTTCGTTTTTCATCTTTTTGTTATTTGATTTTCTTCTATATAATGTTTTCTGGTTTTTCTTCTTTTTCATGTTTGGTTATGTTTCATGCATGCATGCTTTACATGCATCCATCCATACATGCATTCATGCACTTTTCATCAGTTGGAACAACCAACCAAACAAACAAACAACAAACCAACGAAACTGCGAACCGCCATTAGAAAAGAAGAAGTTTATTTTTTGTTTTACCACTTCTTAGCATTTTTTTTCTTTTTTGCTATAGCTCTGTTGTTGTTATTGCTTTGTCGATATGTTTAGTATGTGGTTTGAACGAATGTGTTGTTGCTATATGTGAAATTGAGTTTTTGCTGCTTTAACAGTGTTGCAAGCAGTGAGTTTTTGCGGCTGCGGCCAATACTCTACACCACTTGAAAGAATTCATTCACATTTGCAATTTATTGTATGTGTGTGTAGCTAAATACATATTTATATGTACGTATGTATATTTACTCGCATAGAATGTTCAGATTTTTTATTTTTTAATTCAAGTTGCACAAAAGGCCTGCATTAAAAGTTGTTGTTTCATGCATTTAGCAAGTGAAGCCCCAGCAATTATCTGAAAACATTTTTCTGTACTTATATATGTATGTGTTTATGTATGAGCACTTTTTTCTTTTTAGCATTTAGCTGTTGTTTAGTGAAATTCTGTTCCTCTTTAGAGAGTTGAAAATAATTTATATGTGCACGAGAGTTTATTTATTATTTTTATTTTTTTTTAACTTTACATTACCCCGGTACTTAACCGCCTTCCGCTTTTTGTTTAACAATTGTCTGAGTGCTGGAGTTAGTTGTGTATTTTTACTGTTTAAATCATGATTCCCTCTGAGCTTAGGCTTTTAAACTCATGTGAAATAAGCGTTGCCAGAGAACTAAATTACATTTTTCCCTAAAAGGGAACTAACAAGTGAAAGGAAAGACATCTGAAGTTACTTCCACATAAGAACCGTATGGCCAAAGTAGAAAAAAATAACCAATAGCCAAGTTGTAGTCGGCTAAAGTTTGAGTTCTTTTAAGTGCGGTGACGATGTTTTCGACCGATCTGTCATTCGACCACTGTTTGTACTAACGAACACTCATTGTGATAGTATTGTTGTAATTAATGATGTTTATTTGACATTAATAACTAAATAACAGATTTGACAAATCGCCAAAGAATGCTAACATCGAGTCGTGTTATTGTAAAATCATTTACAATTCGTATTACGACGACGAACCAACCTTAGCCCTTCGTTCATAAGTAGCTCCAAAATTGATTTTGAATCACTGGCCCATACATGAATTGTATTATAATTTCAGTTGTATATAGGTGGCTGTAAGAAGATTAAGTAAAGTATACTTTAAAAATTAAGGCATTTGAATGCTTCCTTTAACATTCAATAATGTGTTTAATCATGTCCAGAACATCAAGAGCATCTGATTCTCTAATAGGTTTAACACCCATAAATAAAGATGAAGATTCCATATACAACTTCTCGTATAGGGGGATCCCAGAGAAAGCTTTGATAAAAGGGAACTAAGCCACACTTTATTGGATGTCTTGGAAATGCCTTGATCCTCCATTTTACTTTCGTCAAAACAATGTTTGGAACAGCACCTTCTTTTTGAGAGAAAAGCTAACAAGTCTCTCGTAGAGCGATCTTTACGAAATTTGAAATTCGCCGCCATGGTAGAAAGTACTGAAAAGGTTTTTTAAACAAATTGCAATATAAAATTGCCCTTATATGTATTTGGCAGTATCATGGAATACAATACTGGAACTATTTTGAGGATTCCAATATAACCCATCAGGCGTTTAGGGCAGATTAGAGAACCTAGCGTGGTGAAGGTTGAAGTATAAATATAGTCGTTAATCAACATCCTGTTCGAAGGATCATAAACAAATTTCAATCGGTAATTGCCCTTGTTGTACAAAAGCGCATTTTGTCAACCATAATTCGACACCAACTGAAAACAGCCTATAATATATCAGAGTGATTCAAAATTAATTTTTTGTCTTAATTGAGTTTTATTTACGTTTAAATATTTCAACAAGCCGTTCCTAATCTGGCAACATTAAATATTCCTATGCCTATTCATACTTCCACCTCCACAATGTAGATTTCAAAAAAAGAAAATATTTTTTATAATATTTGTTTGTGGTATTTATTTGGAAGCATAAAAGGTCTAATTAAATAAAATCTACTATATAAAACCATTAGAAAAAAAATAGCTTTCAACTGAACAAACTCTGATTTTAAAATTTTAGTTTCCAAACTATTTTTAACCATATATGTATGTATGTAAGAAAGATTAAAACATTTTTTTTTTTAATTTTTTTTGTACGATTCCATTTTTGAAAATTTAATAAAAAAATATAAGGAGATTGTTTTTATGTAATGGTAGTTGTAATTAACTAAATTGTTCTTAAAATGTAAATTTCTATATTCATCAAAGTTAAGAAATTTTATTTAATAAATTTCTTATAAGAATTTAACTTATTTATTTAATTTTACAAGTAGAAACCGGAATATACTTTTTGTTAGAACAATCTGAAAATGAGATATTTAAAGCATTTATTATTCATGTAAAAAAAAAATATTTTTTTAAGACTACTTCAATGCCAAACTTGAATATTGAAATGTAGCTAGATACATAGACTATTTCTGGTGCAGGTGTTTTTTTTTTTTTTTTTTTTTTTTTTAGGTTTTATCAGTCTCATAAAAAGCCACAAATTATAATCTACAGCTCTAGTTAGGCAAGCAACATTCCTAAGACACCAAACTTCCTAATAAGGCAATGATGAATTGTGTTGGGATTGATGATCAAGATACAATTAGTTTAAAAATTTTAATATTAAAATTCATCACAAAACAGATCTAAAAAGTTAATTTCCTCCTGCAAGTATAAATTTTCTATCTACGCTTTTTGTTTTTATAATTATGAATTTCTTTTATTGATATTTGAAATTTTTGTAAAGTGTGCGTTTGAATAAAACATAACACAAAATTTTCGTAGTAACTTTTGCTGCCGTTAATTTTAAATATCTCTCTTGATTACAATAGCTTCTCTTCTAGAGCAGAAATTTTCGAATGGTGGTCCGTAGAAACATTCCAGGGAGTCTGCGAAGGAGACCGAAAATTTGTATGGAATTATTGTACATTATGTTTTTAATTTTGTTTTTTTTTTTTTGACACATATAATTAGGCCAAAGTTGGATTCTACATTTGAATGGAGGGAAATCTATTGAAGCTTCGTACAATACATCAATGCTAATAGCAAAAGCAAAGAAACCACACACAATTGATAAACTTTTAATAAAACCTTATTTTACTATCGTTGTTAGTTAGATAAGCCCACAAAAGAAAGTCATGTTAGATAACTCTGAAAAAAGTTAATTGATGGCCAGCATTGTAATGAAATGACTGATGTTTCTATTATAAGATATGTAACATAAGAAATTACTACTTCATATCAATGTCCGTTGTATTTCGAAGGGAAATATGATGAAGAGATTTTACAAATTAAAGACAGAAGTAGACATTTTTCCTTTTATACAAAAATGAAGATGTTAATAAAAAAATTTACAGTAAACCATTTTTATATCGTTACCAAAAATGCAAAACAACGTAACGTCTCTTAACTTTACAGGGGGAACAGAAAAGTTTCTAAAATCAAAATTAATTGTCCTACAAACAAAATTTTTGGGTTTTTAGATCCTTAAATACCGTTTGCTTATATATCTAAATTTTTCGAGACGTTAAACAATCTTAACATTAAAGTACAAGACGGACAAGTAAACATATTAAATGAATTTGATTCAATGAGTGCTTTTTTGTGCAAAATTTCCTTATGAAAAAGACGTCTTTAATTTCCTCTACCAAAGAATTCCTCATTTCCACTACTGAATGATACCTTGGATTTATCTGATGTTCAAAAAGAACATATGAAAATTATAATAATATACCTTCGTAATCCATTCAACATTGCTATTGATGATATACCCGATAATTTTTTAAGAATAAGCAATAGAAGTAAAAAATAATTCGTGTGCTGACTTTGAATCTATGTTGATTAAGTATTTTCGATTAAAATATTACAAAGTTTACACGTTGGTTGAGAATGAAGCGTTGAAACTTTTGCTACAATTTGTATCTACATATTTGTGCGAAACTAGTTTTTCTGCCCTACAGTTCATAAAATCCAAATTTGGATGCGGACAACAGTAAGATAATATTTTTTCATTGTTTATGAACTTTAAAATGTTAATAGTTTTTATATTTAGTAATATATACTTTTTGAGTTTTTACTATTTTTCATTTCTACTATACGCGAAAAAAGAAAAATTTTAAATGCGGTCGTTTGTCGGCATACAGATGGTAGTCAAAGAAAAATATACAGAATTTTTGTTTTTTCTTTTTTTAAGAGATGAAACTTGGTTCAGAAAAAGCCACAACTATGAATTCCAAGCCCAAAAAGTAGAGAAGCTTCTAAGATCTTGTTCGGGCCACTTAATGATACCTTGTGTTCATTCGAACTCAAATATGAGCGATGTTAAAGCAATACCTAAGCTTTGGTTAATCAAAGCTAAATAAAAATATTAAGTAATAAAGCTGAAAAGAAATCTGAGGCGAAGAATAATCAGAACTCCTCAATAATGAAAGAATAAAAATATTTTCAATATTTTACAGAAAACGACCCTTAACTTCTATATATATATATATATATATATATATATATATATATATATATTCTGTAGTTTTCAACCAGCTTTTTATTACGAATACAAAAATATTTAGAACATGTGAATATTATATTTTTATATTTTTAACGGAATATTACGTAAACAAATATACATATAAGAAATTGTAGAAAAAAATTATATAAATAAACTTTTAATATTCATAATGCATAAAACCTGATTGAGCTAATTTTATTTTTGTCTGGTTTGTATGTTTAAAACAGATTTGTTTTCAGTTAAGGTGTGTTGTCATCACTTGGAACATATTTATTTAATCGGCATCAAACATTATTAGTAACTCTTTTCCCCACATCCATGCCAGCATTTAGAAGAGAGTTTTTTCATCCATCCACTGAGAAGTGTCATTTTCGACACTAATATGCAATAACAAAACACATTAGTATCGAATTTTGATCTAAAAAACTTGACTTAGGCGACTGTTTACATTTCAGTGCAAAAACAGGAGCGACACAATTTTGCTCAGAAAATGTATAATTTTTCAAGTGATCAATGTTATTTTTTATAGTTTTGAATAAAAAATTTTTAATATAAAAATTTTTAATTTTAGCTAGAGATTTTTATTGTTAAGTTTCTTGTATTTAATTTAAAATAATAATGATTTATTAATTTATTTTAAAGTTATAGTGAATTATTACAGTGTGCTTAAATATAAGGTAAGCATTTAGATCAATTCTAATTAAAAGTATTTACTAGAAATATTCCAACTGCATAAAAAACATGTTTATTATACAAAAGCGATTATATTTCGATACTTTATTGATGTACATCTAAAAAGTATTAGAACTGCGGCACATTTGTTCTCGAACGAATAAGAAAATTATATCATATTCGACTGTTATTAACTACATGATGTGTCGCTTTAGTTAAAATTTCGATAGAAAATGTTTGCAGGGATTCTATCCATACTCTCCATATACACATACACACACACAAATCCCTGTCATGTCAAAGTGAATTGACGGATTTAGAAGATGTTTATTTATTTTGGAATTTAGGAAGCAATTTAACGATATAAATGCAAATATTAATATTGTTTGTTTATTTATTTTTATTATATATATTCATCAGATCTTAATTACTGTCAGTCTATATGTGTGTTTGGTTATTCAAACAAACTGAAAAACCAGCAAAGATTTCCATATAAAATGCCACGAACTGGTTTCATTTTATTGTTTGATCATTTTAATGATAATTTATATTTTGTTATAGATTTCTTGTTTTATATACTATATATAGTTTTTATTTTTTAATTTTGCAATACCTGTAGTAATTTTTTTTTTAACTTCATAATTAATATCTTTAACGTGACAACAGTTTTGAGTTCTGAAATTGCTCACCACCAACGTTATCACCACAAACACTACCGACACTTTTTTATAAATTTTCTATAAAATAGTGATGACATTATCAGTAGAATTGTACTAAATTAAGTATAATCTACAGAATGTGCACAAGAAATGAACAGGGCAACCAAAAATATGCAATATCATATTTTTTGTTGTGTTTTAAATTAATGAAAATTTTTTATTTGTCCGTTTTGGAATTTTAGAAATC
Organism: Protocalliphora azurea; assembly: GCA_932274085.1. NCBI lineage: Eukaryota > Metazoa > Arthropoda > Insecta > Diptera > Calliphoridae > Protocalliphora > Protocalliphora azurea. The sequence goes on from OW026522.1 coordinate 45,347,913, forward strand.
GATTTGTTTACAGCATATTTCCGCTTATATTGTATATTTTATTAAATATTTATTTTAAAGATTATATGTACCGTTAAGAAGACATTTGAGAAATAAGCCTTCTTAATCGCATATTGTACGCTGGCATCGTTTACACTAATTTACGATTTATAGCTTTTATTATATAACTCACTAAAATTTACTTTTTCATAATATTTGTTGATTTTATTTACTTAAAAATTTAAATAAATATTTCTCCTGAAGAATATTCAAATTTGACTTAAGTGGTATCAGGAGCCCATAGATACACACAGTGTGCTGTCCACTCTACTCTTCCAAATAGTCTGGAGAAAATGATAAAATTATCTCCCTATTTTTATCAAAATAATAAATAATTAACTTGACGATAGCAGAATTCTACAAGTAAAGGCAGTAGAATACCAACCAAAGTTTACTGAACAGCCCACACTCTCTTCCAGGTCTATGTTATCTCAGTATTTACCTATGGTTCAATGATAGAAAAGAACATGAGTTCAGAAATTTTCTCTGAACTACTGAAATTCTCTCAGGCTGACCACTTCCTGCACCGTCGGTTATGGGGAATTTACGTCATCGATGTATCTGAAAATAGAATTTGAAGTTTTCATCTCGAGATAAGACTGTTGACTGTATGCATTCCCTGAACTAGCATAGGCATCACCGTATTGAGACCGTGTAGGTCCCGTGTCATGAAGTCATGCAATCCCGGTGATCAAATGACTGGCGAATGCGCAATAAAGAAGCTGCTCATTGAAAAACATACGTCGAATATAATCAATGAATGTACACTCAGGGAGCCGGAATAAAGGTGGTCTACGATTACGATTATCCAAAATGGTTATAAAAGCACCCAAAATTTCATAAAATAATATTAATTTGGTCTGGTAAAAGACATTCATAACAAATTTAAATTTAAGTATTTATATGCTTTATTAGAAAATAAGTCGTTTTTTTCTCAGCGAATAATGAATCAAAGGATGGTACCTATTTATGCAGTGTACTTTATTGGTACTAGGAAAATAGACAGGGCGGATAGTGGGAGTGGTGTTTGTGGACATTAGATTCAAATTTCCTTACATTACAAGTGATAGGATGGACCTCTGCAGAAAGATTATTCTACATACGTGCTGTTAGGCTAAACGTAATGTTGTGTGATCCACTGCTCAATCAAGGATTGACCTGTATTGCGTAAAAATAAAGGAATATTGGGAACAAGTTCCCTATTTTTATTAGAACTTGGAATGTGTTCAATAAATAGAGTCACCGATAAGTTCCTTCACCCTCTCTCCAAAATTGGTTTTTAAGCATCGCACAGTGCCAGATTTATATTAGGTAAATCTTTTAGACAAAAATTGAAAAGAAAAGGTTTTGTTTTGTGATGGTCTTAATTTTTTTAATATATGTTATAAACCACTTCTAGTAACATTGAACGTATTCTAATAACATTGAACGTAATGCGCAATTATGTAAGTTATTTATTTATTTATGTGCATTATGCATTGTACTCGTATAAATTGAAATTTTTTAATGAGAAAAATAATTCTTAAAATATATTTTTCGAATGGTTCTAACTTTCTTTGGGGATGCATCTGATCACACTATTTTTAATTATTCACTGAATTATTCATTGAAAGTGAATGTCTTTAAATATACTCAAATTAAAAATATAGTGGAATTACTTCTATTATTACAAGTTACAGTGGTCAAATCAGAAAAATATAATAGTTGTACATATGTATGTATTTTCAGGAAATATATCAATATATTTTTAAAATCTCAAATATATAGGGGCACATTTTGTAGACCACTCCCACCTTTTTGTAAAAGTTTCTAATACAAAAAATAATACAAAACAAACAATTTAGTGCAAATATACTTTTTTATATAAAATATATTTATCAATGTCATAGATTTGGTCAGTTTTTTTAATGCTTTTTGTAACAATAAATCTTCAGCATGACAATTTCTTAAAATATTATACGTTAATAGTGTTCAATACAAGCAACCATCAAGTAAGCTCTCTTAGTGGGCGTGGCATTATCCTGACTAACGCCTTTTTTCATTAGGTTAATACTTCACTAAATTAAAACATACCAATATACATACTTTTATCGTCCTAGATTGAATGAATGTGGCCCTGTGCATGAGAGTTGTATTTTATTTTCGGTCTGATATAGGTGGTGGTAATATAATCAGACGGAGTGAAATATCACTTACATTGTTTAAAATATTCGAGTCACTTGAATGCTTCTTTCGACACATTTTTTATGCCATCATGAACATCAACTCATGCCCAGAACATCAATAGCTTCAGTTTCTTAATATTTGTACCACAAGTATGTAAAATCATAGAAAATTCTTATTCTGTGTTTAAGTGAAAGAGATTTTTCTTTAATAACTTAATATATTTGTAATTTTAAGATTTGCTTATATTTTACCTCGGATGTTTGTAATCGTGTTTTGTGAAATGGAGAAAAATTTAATTTTCATCTGCGAATAACTAGCCAACTAAAAGAGATCAATTTTTTATAGTTTTTGACAGTTTCTAGTCTTTAGAATCCGATGAAAATTTAAATTTGGCAAGTGTTTAAAGCATTTGCATGTCAGAGGTTCCTTTTAGCTACTTTTTGATCGAATAGCTATCCTTCTGAGCGATCCGTGGGGTCCAAATTCACTGCTATGTAAATGGGAATGTCTAATTAAATGGAAATTACAGATTTATATTAAAAATATTTTGATTTTGCTTTACTATGCAGGTTTATTTGTTCATACGAATCATAATTTAACGAAATACATTTAGTAAAATATTATATTTTAGTACCACGATATTCAACAAAAAGTACATTTTACAATATCATTTGGTACAAAATTATAAGAATAAAATTCCAGTCTTCTCTGTTCATTGACAAAAAACGAATTAAGAAATAACAACAATGGCGAAAAAAGTACATTTGTTTTATTATTGTATTTTATAAAGTTGAAATTTGTTGCTATTGTATATTATTATTATTGTATTTAAGTAATTGTTGTTGAATTTATTTTTTTTTTCCATTATAAGCAGGGCAAGTTTTTCAAGCTTTTTCTCTTGAAAAGTAAATTTTTGCATATTTAAAATAAATATTAGAAAAACTTAGATAACATGTACAACAACAGCAACAGCAGACAATTTCATGTGCTTTGTATATATATTGATAGATATGATATATATATATATATATATATATATATATATATATATATATATATATTTCATTCTAATCGATAAAAAAAGAAAGAAAAATATAAATATTTTGTTTTGTGATCATTAAAATTTATTATTGTTAATATTATTATTATTATATGGAATGAGTTAGTTTTGTAAATATTTGTACTTGTGTGTGTGTGTTTTTTTTTTTTTTTGTAAATGCATTTTAATTTTTGTTTGGTATTTTTATTTTTTTTATAAATAAAGTATTGTTTTTGTATTTTCGTGTTGTATTTTATATCTGTATATTTTATTTAAAGTTCATTAACATATGTATTTATTTTTATTTGCAAGAAATGAAAAAAAAGAATTAAAAAATTAAAAAAAGCGCCAAATAGTTATTCTTAAACACAAGACGATTTAAATTAAATCAGTTTCGCGGAATATTGCGTTGGCGTGTGTTGTTAATTAATCCTAACCTTAATTTAACTAATTGTATGCGAGTATATTTATGTATTTGGTTATATTTATGTACGTTGTAAAAACCGACATATTTCGTTTGCATTTCATGTTATTAACATTTAATCTGTCAATATTTATAATATTTTTTTATTTTAATTCTATTAGCACTTCTTGATGGGAGTATGTGTGTATGTATGTATGTATTTGTTTGGGAATTTAGACATTTCATTTCAGTTTCAATTTGCACTTGTTCTCCATATCTAATCGAGATTTAATATTAAATTGTTCAATTTTATTTATTAGATTGTCTTGCCTGGTTGCTGTTATTTTAGTTGTGTGAGAATAAAATCTAATGAAATACAATATGAAGCGAAATTATTTTGAATATACATACATGTACATACACAAGGGTTTTTGTGTATTTTTTGTCGTATTATTTTTACTCATAAGAATGCCATGTATAAGTACAATAAAAATATTGATAATTCACATAATTGAATGGAGAGATTTTTGTGTTTTTCTTAAATTATTATTAACAGAGTCCGAATACGATAGATAAAGTACACGTATACCTTTGGGTAGATGAATGTAGGAAGTTGATATAACTCCTTGAGGGGTAAATCGTATCATTATTATTACTAGGATACAGCTTTTACAAGGAGGTTGTCCTGTTTAGTTTTACTTCCAGCACTATCCCTAATGGGTTAGTTGCACATTTCCTTTTTATATTTTTCCTTTATACATTTCCGAAGAAGATTTAACTCAGTTGGAATTTTTTATAGATAACATTTTTGTATACTTAATTTTATTCCGTCTGTTAAGAATTTTACTGAAAAGTTTTTTTCATTAATCTTTCACCGATCTTTTAGTTGTCATTTAAAAATCTTAAGACAAAAATATATACTTCGTGTTAGATGTTTTAAAAATAGAACTGTCAAAAATTCAAAGAAGACGTTATATACAGTGGTGGTAAAAAACATGTGGAATTTAATAATTTATTGCAGGAATTATTACTTCTAGACGCTATATTGTTATTTGTTACTTCGAGTCTATACTATATAAATTATTATCAATATATATATATATATATATATATATATATATATATATATATATATATATATATATCATGTGATAGTACATGCAACCGATAAAACTCAAAACTCAAGATAAGTCGGATGTGCAGCAAACATTTGTGTATTTTGCAAATATCAGTAGGAATTCATCATATCGTATCTAAATGGTGAAAGATATAACAAATTAATGAAGTGAGGGAATGTTAGACTTGCTCTGTTCCAGGGCTACATTAGAAACAGAGCTAATTCAAAATTTATAAACTACTCACCGGTAAGCCTTAACAGTATACTGGCTTTGTGGAGATAATATTTGCTGCAATAAGTTCAATATTTTGATAGATGTCCTGATTGTAAGTGAATGTTTATTACAGCATCTATACTTAAGAATGCAATTTAAGTATACATTCCCTTGAACAAATAGTAAAATACTTACCTTTTCACAATACATTTGGAGTTATTTTTTTCAGGTTAAAACAAATTTTCAAATTACCTATATTTTGCGTTTCACATCTTTCATTGAAAATTTTGTTTATTTTTTTTTTAACAAATGTCAAATTAAAATATGGTTTGGTTTGCTCAAAATTTTATTGGTTGGGAACTCCGAATTGTACTAAAATAGCTAGCATAACTAATAAGATGTTAGAAGTTTTATATTTAATACAATATAATTTGTAATTACCTAATACCAATATTTAGTAATAAATTTACGAATTAGTTTTAATTATTGTAAAGAAGTACAAGTTTATTATATCAACTAATATTCTAATTGTAGATATCATAATTTTAATTTAACTACATTTATAATATAGAAAATCTAACTGTAATCATTTCTTAACTGTAATCATTTTCCAACTAATCTTTTTTCTGAGTGTAAGAACATTAGGGGAAATTATACAAAGTACATAAGTATTCATTATTTAAATGCATAACCACTTTTTATAGTTTCCGAAAATCTGTTAGGTATTGAGGCTAAAAGCTTTTCGCTATAGCCGTTGGTAATAGCATTTCCACTGCTTCTCCATCTACATGAAAATTTCATCGGCATTTCGCAATACTTTACCGCCGATATTATGTTTTATAACTATCCACGGGTTCTGAATCGGGTAAAGATCCGGACATTGTGGTGGTCATTTACATTTATTGCATATTCTTCCAATTAAGCTTTATAATCCTCGGTTTATGTTTGAAAGCAGAAAAATAAATGCAAAGCTTAAGTATCATCTTAGTTCCGAATGTTTTGACCACTACTGTAGCAGCACCATGTACTATTAAAAAATGATAAATGATTGATTGATTCTGATAAAAGGGTTGCTGTTTATGTTTTTAGATATTGTGGCGTTGATTGGGAAATAAACGATAAACATAAGTTGGACTCAATTTGGACAGATAATGTTAGTTATTTTAATCATGGCGTTCAAATTATTGCTATAGTTAATAACACAACTATGCTATTTATTGTAAATTTAAAACTTGTGAATTTTTAATTCTCAATACTAATTTCTAACTTTATAACCAGGAAGTTGACATAATATTCGATCCAAGTTATGTAAAACAATTTTGCCGCCAGTTGGAATTTTTCAAATTTATTGGCTTTTTATTCACTTTTTTTATTTAGTAAATTTAAGTTTAAAAATAAAATGAAATTAAAAAAAAAACATAATAATATTTTGATACATATTTTTTTCGTTGTCTTTGTTTTGCTACGTTTAAAACATCTGGCGCTAATGTAAACATTTATCCACCAACTGGAATATTTGTTTTTAACCATTTTTATTTAAAATGTTTTTTTTTTTTCTAAGAAATACAAATGATTCTAGTGAATCAGTGTTTTGTGATTTGTTAACAACAAAAAGTTTTATGGATTTAATTTATTTTTGTTTTTCGCTAAATTTACTTGTAATCTCTCACATTTGTTTGTAATTTTTGTTTATTTTTCGCTCTTTTTTGGAAGTAACATGTGCTATAATTATTAAAATAAATTCTTATTTTGAATAAAATGGTAAATTGTTATTGATGCTACAACAACTGTTTATTTGAGAATATTTTAATTGAATTGTTATTTTTATTAAAATGTAGTTATTTTCAAACAACTTAATAAATTTAAAAGATTTATATTTTAAAATAAATTTATCAAATGGGGGATTGATTGTTTGCGTTAAACATGTCTAAAATTTTAATTTAATATAAAAATGCATCTAAATGTTAATGAGTACAAAAGCAGCAAATACTTTAAAAAAATGTGTAACAAATTAAGAATATATATATATATATATATATATATATATATTAACTGTAAGGAATCTATTTCAAAAATGATGAGCTTAAGAAAGAAACTTTGTAAAACTCGTAGATAAAACATTAATGTTTGTTTTAATTTTGGAAATTTTTGGTCTATTGACGCACCATTGTTCTTGCCACAGTTAATCGTGTGTATTTATATTACTTTAACTTTTTTAACTTTATTAGTCAACAACTTGTGCAAACAAAAACAAACAATATATATATATATATATATATATATATATATTAATTTGAAAGACACAATTTTAAATATATTTTATTACCACCTATTTATTTGAGATTTATTTATTTATTTAATTTTTATATACTTTACAATCAAATAAAATTTCAATGACATCACGTTCGAAGTCATCATACACAATAAACACTATTGCACTTACAAGTACATATTTTGTATTGCCAGATATTTATTATTAGAAAAATCTACACTTCAAAATTAACATTTTATTTATATTTTATTACCTTTTTATTTTTTGATTTACCTTTAAGTTTAAAGTTCCTAATTTTAGCCTCACATTCACTGCTGATGGCAACTCTTTGCTCGATTTAATTTTAAACAAATAACAGATTTAGTGTATTTAGTTTCTAAACGTTTTGGGTAATTTTTATTGCCTCATTATTTTTCCATCTATAATTTAAAATATGCATGTTTTTAAACTGTCTGTTTTTTTTAATCACTCAAACAATACAATTGTCATTGAAATGCAAATTTAAAAATTAAACGATTTGTTTTAATGATTTTTTTATTTTTATTTTTTTATCTTTGCAGGTATTTATGAATGAATGAATGAATTATTAATCGAGTGTTATCAATTGCCAGCAATTCAGTACTCATTTGTCGTCTTTCGTAAAATATTTTAAAAATAAGGGTAAGAAAATGCAAATTTATATTAAAAACAAACAAATAAATTTAAAATTTATTTCAAATTTGTTTGTTTCCATACACTTTGTTTTATATAGTAATGATAAAAATATTTGCAACTGAAATTTCACATTTGGATTTATTTTTTGGTCCCCCAAAATATTTTTCATATATTTTCTGTATTTTGAAATAACACTAACCAAATTTTTTTTCAGTAATTTTGATAGCTTTCGATTTTTTACAAAAATATTCAATATTCAGTATTTTAGAACTAAACTTATTAATTTTTGTGTAGAAATACTGTAATAAATAAAATAATTGTCATAAAAGGTTGACATTTTTATCAAATATTCTGTTCCCAAATCAACAATTTTTTAAATAGTAAATATTGGCGATATCGAAACTTTTCATAAATGAGGAAGACCACGATTTGAGTTGTTTCGATTCGCGTCGCTGTTTGTAATCTTAATATTGTGTCGTTATGATATCGATTTGCATCGCAATATAAGGAGTTTCATAATTGTTAATAACAGGTGTAAAGGTACTGAAAAAATGATTAAATTCTCTGTGTTAAGTTAGAAATTCAAATTAGAATTTATATAAGTATTTTAATTTCACCTCTTTACAAAAAATACCTCTTTCTTCTTACAAATTTTAACTTGTTTTCTGTTCAAATATTTTTATTCTGGAACCAATTATTAAGAAAACTGTAAATACATAGAAAATACTGATTCGATTTGCGTCGTGTCTCCGGTCGCCATTAAAATCGAAAATATTGAAAAATCATATTTACCAAATATCCGAAAGCTCTTCTCAAAACAACTTAGCCTAAAATGCTATTAGACGTAGGTCTTTCAACTATAAAAAGTAGATCGAGAATGTGGACTCAAAAGTTATAGGTACACGAAAAAATGCTTTTAAAAGTTGCAAATGTTCCTTGAAAATTTTAAACAAGGGTAAGTTTCCGAAACTATTCGTCGGATCAAAATAATGCTAAGATAACTTGAAGATAATTTTGGTCGACATCTATTTTATTTATCTAAATTGGACTAGTTATACTAGTGTGACCGGCTAAAAATGGAGGTCATTTTAGACATGACCATAAGAAATTAGTACCTGATAGAAAAACCTAAAAGATTCTTGTTAGCTCGCCAAATTCCATCTAGTCCACATATTTTTGTTTAAGGGAGGAATTCTTTGCCGACCAGTGTTATATAAGCATTCCTAGGTATCAAATGGAGCCTGTTAGTAATCTAACGTGTTTTACATTTTTGTAGCGCCATTCCCGCTCTACAAAACATGTTTAAAGATAATGAATATTTCTATTACCGAGAATATTATTTATATTGGCCTGACAAAGATCTGATCGAAATATTTAATAACTTTACCCGGATCCTGATATTTCTAACGAGGCATTAATAAATAAATGCGCTTATTAATGATTATGCATATAAAGTAATCTACAATTTGTTAATTGCAATCTTATAAAATTATCTTAATTACTTCTTTAGGAAAAAATGCTTTAAAAATAGTGACAATTATTAAATATTTAATAAATACCATTATTTCAGTCATTAATATCTTTTCGCTTTTTATCGCTTTTTTCCAAATTTTGCCTTCTTTTTTTTTTTTTACCAACAACTTGTAATTTGAACAAGGTTTTAATAGTTTTCATACGTGTGTGTTTAATAGACAGACAATTTATACTTGCATATATATTTGTATCGTTTGAAGTTGGTTTTAAGAAAAAATCATAACAAAATGTTTTCAGGTTATTTGATTTTAATTCATCTATCAATTTTGTATCTACATACCGCACTCATTCAAACTACTTCTGTTTCTCTATGTATCTTAAGAGTAGAGTGAAAATAATGATGATTATGATGATGATGATGTTGTTTACCATTTACGAATATGTTGTTTAATGTCTGTCCGTCTTCCTTTCTTTCTGGTTTTTTGGTTTAAATTTTCAATACTTGGTAACTGAAATGTTTTGCTTATGGCAATATTATTAACTCAATTACGGAGTTGTTGTTGTTTTCTGGTGTTTTCACTTGACTTCTACTTGTCAATATTTTGAGGGCTAAATGTTAAATGAATTATGTCAATCTTTTTTGAAAAAAAAACTGATTTGTTTTTTGTTGGATTATAAGAATATAGATTTAATAAAAAACTAAAAATTTGTTTAAAGCATTAAGCATGAGAGATTACCTTCAATAAAATCTTTTTAATATTTTATAGAAAAATTTAGATTTAAGAAAAAAAAAAAAAAGTTCATTGAGTCACTCATTCAAACATAACCAAAACAGTAAAGGAAATTATATAACAAATACTTTTAAAATTTTTAAATATGAAATAGCAACAAAATTCAATTAACGAAATTATAGTAGCATTTAAACAAAAATTTTATTTAAACTGGTATTTCGGTAATTCTAAAAATTCCAACATGATGCAACTATTTTAGAAGAAATTTTAAAATAAGTAGAAACTCTAGTTTATAACAACATCATTAATTGTTATGATCAATCTTAAAAGGTTGCTGTTCTAGTTCTCATAACTTGATAAACTAATCTTTGTATATTCTTTAAAATATAAATATTTTCATATTAAATTGCCATTAAAACATAAAAGAAATCAAATAAATTTTATTATCATTCTTTGCCATCAATAGAATCACATTGGATATTATAAGAGGAACTTCGGGTGGATTATGCGTCTAATGTGGACCAGGTCCTTTTTTGGGAATCTAAGGCAGGTAGAGTAAAACTAGTTCGATGATCGTTATACCCTTTAGTAGAAATATATATTGCACGAGTTTTTGTGGACAGTCTATTTGTTTACTTTTCGGTAAAGTGTTATTTGATAATAGGTATTTTCGAATTGTTTTGTGGGTTCAAAATGGACATAATTTTTTTTAACAATTACGTAACAAATTGTAATGTATAGTGATTTTATATAATGGATGTCAATTCTAAAAAATAATTTAAAATTGTTGGATATTTAAATTTATTTAGTATAAAAACTGGAAAAAATTGTTGTAAAAATATTAAAGTTATTCTTGAATATGTTTTATATACCAATGAAAGGTATTTGAAATGACCTTTCACGAACGGTCATCAATACAACCGTAATATTTTGGGGAACCTTATAAAAACATACCTATATTAATTTTCAGGAGTTAAAAAAATCACTTTTTCGAGTGAGTCGCCTTCAATAAGTTTTTTATAGTTTTATTCCAACAGGGCAATTCATTATGGCGAAGGAGCCATAATTTCTGATTAAATTATAAAAAAACATACATTTGAACTTAAACTAAAACTAATTAACTAAAGTCATTTTCCTTGATATAATTTAAATTTTTGTTTTAGGTAATGTGGAACGGGAATCCATATTACTAGTTCTTATTACCCTCATCACATATTGTATGAATAGTTTTTAGGTTTCTTACATTAATTACATGTAAATTTTGAATTCTTTAATGGACAAAATTTATAAATGGAAATACATTTAATCAACTTATTTGCAAATTTATGAATTCAAGATTTTTTTATTTTCATTCTATATTGTGGCAATAATAATTTTAATCATTTAGAGGAACATTTGCCGAAGTTCCTCTAAATTATTAAAATTAAATTTTATACTCATGTAAATAACAGTGCATTGTGCCATTTTTTCTAAAATTGTTAAAAAAGCAATATGGAAAACAAAATTATTCTATTGATTGAAAAAAAACATTTTTTTAGTATTATAATTTAATTAAAATGTATAGTTATAATTAAATTTAAATGTAGATTTTTTAAACAATTAGGAAACGATTTTAATTGCTTTAAAGAAAAATTTAAATTGGATGCACAAACCGTAAATGAATTGTTTAAATATTTATACATTTTCATACAGAATTATTTATTAACATCTATTGGTTACTATTTTATGTCAATCTACTCTTTATTATATCAGAAAAAAAGAAAAATAAATAAATAATCAAATGTGACGTAGATTCCTACATTTAAACCTCTTTTAACACGGTGAAGAATTATTCAATAATAAATAAATAAAATAAATACATAAATAAATAAATAAATAAATAAATAAATAAGTAAATAAATGAATAAAACATTTAAAATTCATGTGAGTTTTGCTTATAATTTGAATTAAAATTAAATTAATTGTAGCGTTTTTTTTGCAGTTTTATGAATCTCATGTACATACGTGGGTGACCAAAACATTTGGAACTAAAAAACAACTTTTAGCAGTCAGATTTTTTTTTTTAATAATTTTACGTAATTTTAATAATAATAATAATAATAATAATAATAATAATTGTACATAATTTTTCTTTTCCTTTAATAATTTAAAATTTTTATTTTATTATCCAATTAAAAAGCAAGTAATTCTTATTTATTAAAAATTATCGAAAATAAAGTAGCTTTATTTATAACTTTTAAAAGCATTAAGAGAATTTATAAAAAATACATTAAACGTTAGTTTTAGTTTTTTTTTTATCAGTCCCCGACATTGACATTAAATCTATAAGATTTTCAATATAGTCGTTGGAATGTTATTACTTTGCTTCTTCAATTCTACACGTTTTGCAATCATCTACATAGATATTCTCAATTGTGTTGTGATCGGGAAATTGTGGGGGCCACGACGTTATATTTGTTTTTTAGTCAAGCTTTTACAATTTTCGCCGTATGTTTGGGATCGTTATTGTGTTGGAATGTCCACGAAAATTTGCATTCCCATTCAGTGTATGAAAACATTACTGAGCTAAGAAGATCTCTGAAGATTAGGTCCTCCGTAATCTTATAAGCAGAGCAACAAAAAATATGCACCAAACTGTTAGTTATTTTAAGAATTTTGGCATCGATTTGTTATAGCATATTTTTGCATATTTTGGTCATAACAGTATATTTTTGCTTAGCTTATTTTGCTTATTTCGTCATATTTTTATAGAAAATTCGTATTTTGGACCATATTTTTGCAACTTAAATGGCATATTTTTGCATATTTTATACTTAAGAGCATAATTTTGCACATTTTAGACTTAAGAGGAAAATTTTGCAACCAATGTTGAAATTTAAGTTTTACTGTCACATAAGTTTTTCTAATCTGATTTCCTAATAATTTTCAGCTTATAAATTGATGGAAATATTTAATTTCCTGATACAATGTAATAAAAATCAAGTTATTTTTTACATGAGTTGTTTATATTTTCACGCCCGCGCTTCAATGTTTTAGTTACGCACTTAGATTTAATACTAAATTCTCTTATAGGATGTCTCATCACCGGAAGATGAATTTTGGCTTATCACACCATAATACATTTTTCCATTGTTGTGGAGTTCAATTCAAATGGGTTTAGATTTTTTTCTTTACTCATGAGGTTTTCTGTGCGCCTGTAACTTCTGAGTCCACATTCTCTAGTTATTATATTTATAGTTCAAAGTAATGATAATGGAATTTCAGTCTTAAGCTAAGTTCAGACTAGACTAATATTGGACACAAAATATTTAGCTGTGTTTTACCGCAATTTTTTCAATTTATTTTATGTTTTTTGTTTGATGAAACAGTTGTCAAATACCTTAAAATACGTAAAGGGGAAACATATTTTAAGCCTGTTCAGATTATATGCAAATTGTTTACTCAAAATTACTTGATTAAACTCACAACTGCCATAAATTTATTTGACATCAGTAATGAAATAAATTTATAGAAAAATCTTATTTTATTTTTATCGATTTAGAATAATGTTCGGAGAGAATTTTGGAATATGTGGATCTCAATCTCATTTTTGTAGCGTTTTTATTTTTATTTATTTATTTTGACATATATTTAAAAAATTTACAATAAAGTAAAATATTTAGATAATAAATGATAACAACCCTGTTTCCTCTTCACGTCATGTATAAAACAAGTCTGTGTTCACAAAACAACATTATTTTGGTATTGGTATTATTATGGTATTGATATTATTACGGTATTGGTAAAAATATTAATATGTTGAAAGTTTTATTAAAAAATTGTACAATAATAGTTTATTTGCATAGAAGCAACAATATTTTTATTTTAATTCAAACAGTCCGCCGCGTCAGCTGTTTGATCTTACATTTCTTTTGTAAGATCAAACAGAAATTCGCCCAAAATTGTGGCAAATATTTTACATCATGAATTCACACAATGTTCACACTTGCCACATTTTTGACTTAAGGCAAATATTTTTGTTTGACCAAAATCAGCTGTTTTCTTGTTTGGTTCGTAAAAATATTTGGTGTTAAAATTTTTCTCAGATTCTCTGGGAGCAGTTTTCGGATAATAAGATTATCCATTTTTCTATTAATTTCTTAGTGTAAAAAACTTTAACTTTGACCTACTTCGATTCTACAAAATATTTTTTGTTGTTGCAATATGTTAATGGTATGGTTTATTTTTAGTTGTTCAACAAAATGCAATTAATAAATTTTAGAAAATAAAAATGGTATAAAAAATATAAACTGTGAAGCAAGAAATAAATATATAAATAAAGGTGAAATATCGTCTCAGTTCCAAATGTTTTGACCACTACTGTATATAATGAACTAGGTAAGATATATTCTATACATATGTAGATTAGAAATTGATCTACAAAAATGATGGATTTCAATTATGTATTACCTTCATTATGTTTATATAGAATTTATTAGAAAGCCTTTGATTTCTTGCTCAGCGTTAAATGAGTGTAGGGTGTATTGTGTATTTATATTAAATCGTAACTCTTTTTTATTATTTAATTTACTCATTCTAAACGTTCATTGACCGATCATTCCAGATATCTTATAAAAAAGAGAGCGAACGAAAAGCTGTTTACTTTTTACTCGTCGTATACAGTTTATTTTTAAATATTAATAGAATTTTTTTAGTTGTTGTCATTTGTTATTTATTTTCGCAAAGAGTGGATGATATTTTTCATAATTGCTTTTGTGCAAAATAATAAAAAAAGAAAAACGTTTAAAAAGACTCTTCTGTGATTCACTTGCACCATTATATAACCAACACAGTTTTTCTGTAATGCCCGTTTGTTAATTCGTTCTTTCCGTCTATCAACAACAATTATATTTTCTCCTCCTATTGATACGACAATAATGATGCAAATATTGTTTGTTTGCTTTTTTTAAAGTTTATTTATTAATCATTTAAAGTATAAATTTTTTCTTGCCTTAAACAGTTAAGAATATATGGATTTTATGTTTATGTTATGTTATCAGTTAGTTGGTTTCAGTTATTTAATTGGAGTATTTTTTCTTCTTTTAGATTTAAACATTGCAATACTCTTAAAGGTTGTTTGTTGTTATCAGTGGCAGCAGCAATAACAATAGCCAACTCTTAGTAATTATTTTGTTCAATGTGAGATTTTTAATAATTTTACATCGTACAGGTTTTAAAAGAAATAATATTTTCTTAACCGAGATTGTCTGTGTCTAACTGATTTAAATTCATAATTGAATTTCATTAAAACTAAAAATTCCAATAATAATTTTATAATTTTTTGCGAAGGCTATTTATAATATCGCTTTTTTATTTCCTATGATTTTTTTAATAACATTTTTATTTAAATTTATTCTTTTGTAAAATTATTTTGAATAATATTTATTGCTTTTTGCATATAAATTGTAATTAACGGAATGAAATATATGTATGCTTAAATATCATAGGTTATTAGACTAAAGCTAAGTTCACTTTAGGCTAATATTTGATGATTTTTACAAAAATTTGATTTGCTTAATGTGAACACAAAATACATATCTGCTCAAAATAATAGATACACTTTATATTATGATATTAAAGAGGCAATAACTTTGAAATTCTTCAGAAATACTCCGAGTATTTTTGTTTTAGTAAACAATTTGATCTGACAATACAAACGAAAAGTATTGCAAAAATATGCATTCAAATTAATTTACATACATATACGTTTTTGATTTAAATACCAAAAATTGTTGCTTACATTAAATAAACAGAATTGATTTATTTAATAAGGCAAAAAAAAAAATAGAAACATATTATTTAGTGACGAAACGAAAATTAATTTGTTTTAAAACGACTACCAAAGAAATCTCCGCCGCCCTAAAGGAAAAGAATTCCACATTAAATTCTCAAAGATGACTTTTTACCAGGGAGGAGGGAACATAAAGTTTTGAAAATGCTTTTAATATAATGATTTTGGTCCTATTTATCGCATTGATAATACAATGAATGAAAATGGGTACAGGGAAATATTGGAAAATGTTATATTTCCATAAGCCGCACAGTATTCTATCATGATAATGGCCCCAAACACAGTTCGAGGTTAGCAAAGAATAGGTTTTAAGCTTTCTAAGTCAATAGACGGATCTAAATCCTATAGAAAACTTTTGGAATGATTTGAAGAAAAGACTGTGAAAGAAGTTTTAAAAAATAGGGATGAATTATAGGGGAAAATATAAAAATATGGTACGAAATTTAATTGCGAACTTATCAGAAGTTGATGTCGTCTAATATGCCCAGATAAATGCAGAAAGTTGTCCAAAATAAAGATGGATATTAGTCCTTGTTTAACATTATATAATATTTTTTCTAAATAAAAATTTAACTATTTGTTAATTTATGTATTTTTCTTTTATATTTATATATTGTCAAACTAACATATAATGCAATTTTATTTTAGCTTTCTTTTAAATTTCCTAATTGATAAAAATAAGGCAAAAGGAAGTGAACACTTTATATTAAAAAAAAACTTTCAGTATATTAATATTTTTACTAAAACTATAATAGTGCTTATTATGTTTTTTTACGTAGTGTCTATATTACACAATTTTTTTTTTTTATCAAAACATACTTCAAATTTAACGCAAATTTGTGGAAGGTGGAAACAGTTACATAAAGAAAATGTTTTTGATATATTAAGTTTGATAGCTCTAACAATCAAAAATAATAATCAGTTGTTTAACTGAAGTTACCTTGCATAGATTTTCACTGATTTGACGTTTGTATTGATAAAAAATTGTCTAGTATAAACAGTTATACAGCTGAAAGTGCAAAGAAAACAGTGTTGTTTTGTGAAGACAGGCATGTTTTGTAAATGGCGTGAAGAGGAAACAGGATTGTTATTTTGTATAAACATAAAATACTTATAAAAAAGTAAGAATATATTTATTTTTAAAGTAAGTTTTATTTATATACATTGTGAATTTTGCAATTAATAAATTGATAATAGTTCGTATTATTCATTAATTGTCTAAATATTTTACTTTGTTGGAAATTTTGTAAATATTTGTCTAAAATAAACAACATTTTCACTTAAAATTAAATAAAAACGCTTCAAAAATTATATTGACATCCTTGTATTCCAAAACTCTCTCAATAATTAAAAAAGAAAATTAAAATAAAAAATAAGATTTTCCCATAAATTAATTTCATAATTGATACGAATATAAAATAAATTTATGGTAGTTTTGTGTTTGATCAAATAACTTTGAGTACATAATTTGCATCTAATCTGTACAGGCATGAAATATGTTTTCCCATTCGTGTATTTTACGATATTTGATAACTGTTTCATCAAACAAAAACTCAACACTATATTGTGTTACAAAAGTTGGGGGAAAACAACATTAAATATTTCTGGTCAAATATTTGCGTAATCTGAACTTAGCTTTATATGGTTGTCAATAAATAATGGACATACCTTTCAATTTGTACAACTTAAAATACATGTAGTCTTATTCACGCAAAAAGGTAACATTTTGATTTAGATTCTAGTTAGCAATTGAAAAAATAACTTCGGAGCTCAATTTGTATTAAAAAGTTGTGATTAAATTGGACCCCAAACTTCAATATTTTTAATTGGGAGCAATTGTGGAAGGTTTGAAGAATCGATATTTTGCGGAACAAATATAATATTCAAATTTTACTCCTCTCGTTTACTGAAATGAGATAATTGTGAATATAGTAAGAAAAAAAAACTCAAATCATTGTACTGTTTTAAATTATGCTCAGACCATAGAAAAGTCGACTGGAAGACCAACTCTGTCTCAAAAAACTTAACTTACCTCTCAGAACCACCTAACTCATTGTACGTGTTAGTAAAATTTTCTATAAAACTAATTTATACGTGTGAAGAGGGTAATTTTGTTTGCCGAGCGAACTAAAAGAGTTGCTCTTTTAGTTGACTTTTCTATGGCTTAGATTAGCCAAAGATTTAACAAACGTAACCATTAAATAAAATGTATCCTATTTAACATAAATCACGGATCCAATTTTATTTGACGATGTTTATTCTTACAAAAGCCACAAGATCAAACAAATTTAAAAAAATTAAACCATTAGCCACCAGGGATGGAAAACGAAAATATTATTCTATATCAAAAGTGTTCAAATGGTTTTTTTAACCCTCAGAGTACTAAAATTAAATTTTTTAAAAGATATTTATTTTTTCTATTCTTTAAACTTTAAGAATGTAATTTGAATATCATAAATGAAGTATTTAATGCATTGTACATCATTAAATGATTCTATCCATGTTGAATATTATAATAAAATTTGAATATCTTTAAAAACATGTAAAGACCTGTTCTTGAAACAAAATTTAAGGGAAAGAAATCATTAAATATTAATTCTTTAAAAGCAAGCACTTTAGCTTTAGTTTTGTTAAAAAGTAATACATTACCTAAATAGACTTGAAATCTGTATAAGTGATTTAAAGGTGATTTCCGTTTACAGTTTTGAAAAGAAATGAGTTACATTTTCTATAATTTAATTTATTTGTCCAATAAACTTGTATGAATTGTCTTAATTACATTTGTAGTATTTTGTGCACTAGAACTCAAGCGTTTGTTAAATTTATTCATTACTATTTTATAATTACTTCTGAACACCAAGTGTAAATCAGGATCGAAGATCTTCATACAAAAAATTACATAAAAAGCAATCATAGGTTTCTATTCGAGAATTTAATATCTTCAAAATTTTTTTTGATTGAATTTTAAAGTATCAAATTACTAGTACTTCGGTACTTTTAAATATAAAATAGTATCCCTAATAGTATTGTCCCTAATAGTATTATAAAGTATTTCCCAATTTTATTATTAGTAATGTCAGTCTTTATATGTCACTCTTTGTTATATATGTATATCCTAATTTTTTGAGGTAATTGTCATTGGCAAACTGCAAAATGCAGAAATATGTAAGCTTTACAAACAAGAATTTGTTTGGAAAATTTAAATTGGTTTCAACGTGAAGTCTCCTTAACTAAACTAAATATCTGAACATTAAATATTTTAAGTCCAACTCTACTTATAGTTTAACATATGTAGTATTCTGAAAATTGTATTCGCAGAGCCATTTTGACATATGTATTTATTAAAAGCTATTCAATTTTACGGCTTAGGATTTGTTCTTGGCTCTTTTTTCCAGAAAGTTTTTGTTTTTGTTTAACGACGATTAACGATTTTAATAAATAAACTTGGACCAATCAATCAAAACAATCAAATTGAGAATAATTTAAAATCAAAGCTTTTGTCAAATGTTAAACTAAGTAACTTTTATTCAAATTTAATGTTTGAATTTTTGAGCATAATGTTTGATATCAAATGTTTATTATTTATTTTATTTATTTAATACATTTTTTTAAGTGATTTGACGATTTTGGGGATTCCTGAAACCGTTAAAATCTTTTGTTTTATTTATTTATTTTCATAATGAAACGCTGCATAGTGCGGCAGAATAGTAATATTTTGAAACCAAAGTGTCTTGAATTTGAAATCTGCAAAAACTATAATATTTGAAAAAAATCAAAATAATTTATCAATGTTCATGTTAGTTCCGCACCTAAGGAGTGTTGTGGTTCTACCAAAACTTAAACTCAATTACTGCGATAGGATTGTATGAACTTTTGTTTTTAGATTTGAATAATTATTTTCCAATTTTCCCCTGTTTCCATACAAAATTGTCACACTGTTATTGCATTCACCCATTATGTACCCTTGTTTGCCTTCTTTCTCTTCGGTTAAACGCCCTTTTTTGGCGTACTGTATTTTCTTCAATTATTTGTGCTTTCGATTTCATAAACGCGCGCGCAGTTTTTCTTCTCATTATCAGACATATTAATGCAACACAATGCAACCAATATACAAGTGAACTGAACTGAACCGACGAAGTGAGTGAATAAATAAACCGACGAAAGAATCGATGAACATTATATCAAACAAACATACAAATGTAATTAATAAACGTGCGTGAAAATAAAATCTTCTTCTTACTTTCCTATAACTCTCAAAACAAATTAATTCTTTTACACTTCTCTTTTTTGTGTTTTTGGGATTGCTATTGGAACTTTTTATGTGCTGCGTTTTTTATGTTTTTTTATATTTACATGTATGTATGTGTGTGTCAGTATTTGCGTTCGTTGGCTTTTCATATGCTTTTTTATGTTTATTTTGCTTTTCTTCGTCTTTTTTTTGTTCTTGTTATTTAGCTTTTTTCGTATTTTTTATTTTTTTATTTTTTATTTTTTTACCTTTTATTTCTAAATGTTTCTCACATTTTTTTCATGTTTGTGTTTTGCTTATGTGTTTTATTTTATTATATTTTGTGCTGGAGTTTGTTGTTTTTGTTGCCGTTTGTAGTATTTGTGTTTTTTCTTCGTTGTGTTGTGCATTTTTTTTTTTAATTTTTGTTTGGTTTCTTTCCTATGTAGACTTAAACGTGTATTAACCTCAGCTGGAAATATTGCAACCTATAAAAGAATTTTACTCTAGCAACGACATCAACTTATACTGATACAACTGCTATACAACAATAACAATATAAACAAGCAACTATTGCTGCTATTCCCGACCTAGCCAGCGATAATATTTGTTGAACATCACATCTCGACGTTCGCACAACACACTTGAAGCTTTTTTTTTATTGGATTTATATGGCATCTTGTGTTGTTGTTAAACTATTCATTTCTGTTGTTGTACTGGTTTACTTATACATGTTGGCACGAACAAATCGTTGGCTGTTATCAGTGATTTTGTTTTAAAAGAAAATTGTCTATTTTGTTATGCATCCACTATAGTCAAATAAATACTTGTGAGTGTGAATGCGTATTTGGAGCGATTTTAATGTTTAAATAAGAACATGTAGATTTGATTAAAGGTGTTATAAAGCGATAATTATACTTTGACAGATAAAAACTTATGCCTCTGGGAAAGATAAATGCAATGTATTTTATTAGGGTGGCTCTTCTTTCATGTTTAGATTCTCGTTCTCACCCTCTAGAAATTTCAGGATAACTTAAAAACTAAGGAATACCAAGTTTTAGACTAATTGGGAAATATTAAAGTGATCTAAATCTTGAAAAAAATGTTTTTTGTGAACTTTGACCATAAATATCTCGCTTAGATCACACATGATTATTATATTTTGTTATGATGTATAACCTAGTGTCTACATTAGGCAAATTTTTATCAAAACAAAAGTCAAACCTTAGTTAAACAGCTGATTATTATTTTGGTTGTTACAGCTGTAAAACTGAATATATAAAAAACAACAATGAATGCGCTATATTGTTGTTTTTGTGTAACTGTTGCCACCTTCCACAAATTCTCGTTAAGTTTGTATTGATAAAAAATTTTCTAATATATACACTATGTAAGATACCAAGAATATATGCTGAGTTTCGTTTCTTTCCTTCAACTGTGAAAGCGTTCAATTTTGCTTTACTCTAAATATTTGAAAGTTTTTAAAACTTTTGTCTATTAAACGATCCTGAAAATATCATAATCCTGCAGATTTCAAAAGCTAAGTTGATCTTTTAGTTGATTTTAAATTTGGTGTAGCACATAAAATATTATCTGTGTAGTTTTTTCAATTATTGAAAAGTTTTATTTATCTGCAACAACAAATTAATTTTTTTTCTCTCTTATTTGCATTTTCTTTGTTTACTTTATTTATATTTGGTTATACCAACAAATAATTTAAGTCGAATTTCTACAACAGTGAATGTCATCTGTTTTTCCTAATCCAATACCTTTAATGCTCCTAACTGTGACATCTAGTGGTGAATAGATTATTATTACCCAGCGAACAATACTGCTTAAATAATTTTCATTAATTCCCTATAATGAAATGTCTAAATATTAACTGTAATATTTCCGAAACGGAACGTATGGTATTTTGCTGGTTATGTTTAGGATACTATCATTTAAAATGTACTGGTCTTAGTGCTCGTGATGTAGATGCACTCTTCGATGCCTCTAAATTCTTATTTGGACTAATTGTAGGAAAGTAAATACTAAATTTTACAACTTTTTTGAAAGCTTTAAAGGAGAGTTTCAACAACTAGACTTTATGTTTTTGAAAGGTAAACTCACTAAATTTGGTGGACTATTTACTAATTATCCAATTTTGAAATGAATTATCCAAATCCCTTCATAATTCATCTACGAAACGGAAGAAGCTAGGTGATAAATCTCCAATTATTCCCATAATAACATATCCATACCAGCAACGCCTGTAAAGTCCATTGATCCTAATCTTCGATTATCCACTTCCATTCATCCAATTCCTTCACTATTAGTCACAGTCCCTCTTGAGACTTGACCTGAACCTATAGAACTGCGTATAATTCCGCCTAGAAAAAATATCTTTGCTACAAGATTTTATCATGATACAACTGTAGATGATATAAGGAACTATATGAAAGGTAAATTCAATAGTTTTATTCCTGATAATGTCAATATTTACAAAATAAATGCAAGAAATAAAGCATCATTCATGATTATTGTTCCTGTTGAATTATTTGATCAAGTTGTGAATCCAAATTTCTGGCCCAAAAATGCTCTTGTACTATGATTCATTACTGTTCCAAATAGACAACTTAGACCATATGTTCCACCTTATATCGATTTCCATAGATCTAATTTCGCAGATTTTGACCCATTTCGAAAAATATGCATCGAGGTGAATAAATATTATGACCTAATTGATTTTCCTGATACTGGCTGGAACTGAAATTAAACATTTATTAATAAGATATTTTAATTCCAATAATTTTGTTTATGACAGTATTTAATAATTTTTTCAATTGCAATTTGTTCTCAGCTGTTATAGAATCTATAGCTAATTTAAATAAAAAAATAAATATAAAAAACCTTTTGGCTGATTTCTTAGTTTCCTGGGGTATATTTGATTCAAAATTACGTATTTCTTCATTACTGGTAGGTAATTTTTTTTTTGTTTTTGCAATTTCATGGTAATGAACGACAACGAACTATGGAATTCAAAAAGCCTATTCGCGCGAGTGTCAGAGAATTTGAGCACTTTATAAGAAAGAGGGCCACCCTAATGTAATAGTTTGATCAGATATCTTTAGATCGTACCGTAGCACTATTAAATAGAAGACTAGGTTAAAATATCTAAAGTGGTTAAAATATTTGTTTTTTTTGCTTTAGTAATTTAAAATGTTTTATTATCTAATGAAAATAAAAACAAGTTCAATGGTTCAAAACATTTGAAAACCATTCTTTTATATCAGTTCCCAACATTTCTTAAGCATTGAGGTTAAAATCTTTTCATCACAGTCCGTGGTAATAGTATTCTACTGCTTCTCCAATTATGCGAAAATTCATCGCTATTTCGGAATGCTTTATTATCGATATTAAGTTTTGCTATCACCCACATATTATTAATCGGGTTAGAATCGGGAGATGTTTTGAAAGCACAGTGGTTCCAAAAACGCTTTTTTCACATAGTCAGAATTTTCGACTTGATTTGGAGTAGCACAGATTAACAGCGGATCACGGGGGTGGGGGCTAGACCTCAAAAATTGGTCACCTCGGGTATGTATTTTTTCAAGTTCGCCAAATATTCATTTATGATTTGAAAGTAAAAAAATTCTACATATAAATAGTCCTTGTAAATCTCTACAAAAAATATGTTTACATGTGTAGGTTATCTCTTTTTTAATTGGGGAGCTTAATTTGGGTACTAACATTTTTTGAAAATATTACAAAATTATAAATAATATTGCTGCAAGAATAATATAAATATATTCGATAAAATATTTTTTTTTTGTTCCGGACCATAGAATTTTATTAACGGTTTTAAAAGAAATCTTAACGTAAAGGAACTTTATTGTCAAGATATTTTAGAAGTAGTCAAGTTACAAGTTCAAATGTAATTTGTCAAGCTAAAAAAATTGTAGTTATATAATAAGTTGAATGAAATCTGAAGCGTTGATGAAGAATATTTTTTTCATAGTGATAAACCCGAAGCATATTTTCATATTTTACAGAATACAATGCATTTTGCTTTATTACACCCTAAGAGTGAAACTTGTATAGAACTACACAGCATAATGAATGAATTTTAAATAATCTTAAAATCATATACATTATTTATTAGATATACGAATCGTTTAGCGAAAGAGGACTGTTTCAAACAAATATTTTTCAGAACAAACTGATTACAATATGTCATACATCGACCACTGTTTCCTCGAGACTAATTTTAAAACTTCCAGAACACATTCGTTTACACCATGTAGTAATTTTTTGAATGCCTTTAATATTAATGATATTGAAATATTTGTATTGAGTCATATATATTATTTATATTTTCAAAGAACAACTAAAAAATCTAATACCTTATTTCTTAACATTTGTCCATGACCTAAACGGCAAATTTTAAAAGCTACATTCCTATTGTACCAACATATTTATATATGTACTTCCACATAAAAAATAAAATATTTTTGGCGGAATTCGATTGGCAAGTTGTTTCTTAGAAAACAAGCTCGTTTTTCAGGATTGTCAATTCGAATCTGGCATTCCTAATATACCCCCATATGTTGGTTAAACACACAAAAAATAGTTTTTGAGCCACTCCTTTTACAACTGCTGGGTGATCATTTTATTGAAAAAGGTAAATTTTTGACACAAATTTTCCCGGATTGAGATTTTGGGTATTTTGGTGCGAAAAAGTGGAAATTTCTTTAATGCACTGATTTTAGGACAAGTTTATCTATATTTTACTAAAATTTTATTGGAATACCTCAACTCGTTTAAATTTTATTTAGGTCCAAATATTAACATTATTTCTCAAAAATATACTTAAAATCTAAATTTTAAGTTCTTCTGGTCATGGTCTGAAGAAATTTTACCAAAAATGTGGTAAAACTCAATAAAGAGTGGATTATACAAAAATACCAAAAAATCTAATCTAAAATCCTTTAAAACAGATAAAATGAAATAACTGATAAAAACGGTGGTGCTAAGTAATTTATTAAATAATTTATTTCTTTATCAAATATTCATAATTTAATATTAATAGTCTCAAAATTTAAGAGTATCATATTATAAACAGATTTAAAATCGTATAGCTTTTTCTTTCTAAATTTTTTTTTAATGGATAAATATAATACAAATAAACCATACTATTTTAGAAATTATGTGTGTATTTGTTTGTCAGCATTCCGTTAATATCGTATTAGACTGCTGCTAATGCGAAAAAAAACCTAAAAAAGCTAAATAAAATAGGCTGCTGCAATACTTATAATGATGACATACATATATACGTTTATGTTTAGAATAATTGTATGAGTGCCTAAATTATGTATGTTTTTATTCACTGACTGCATCCGATATTCGTAGTGTAGACAAGTTACCAAAGATACAAATACAACAAAGATACAAACGCAACATATATACATATCATGTAAATATGTATGCTGGTTGAATTATTAAAAAAGGGGGAAAAGGCACATTAATAGTAGCACATATTTGTTGCTGTTATTATTTTAATTATTACTCTTATTGCTATAATTATTGTTGTTGTTGGTTATGTTTCATATTAATTATTTAGCCAGTTCTGTAGCAAACATCCATACTTGTTTAAATTCATATGTATGTGTATACATATATAACTGTAAATTAAAATTTGTGGTTAAAACCAACCCACTAAGTTTAAAAAAGAAATATTTAATTTTGGAAAACGGAACTATTTTTTATGATTTCTATATATTTATGATACTTATACCCATTTAGAAAATTCACATGTCCGCTAATATTTTTAGCTGAGTTTCAAATAATAATTCTAATGAAATCTCCTGACTTGCATAAATTTTTTTAATACAACTTTTTAATAGTATTTAAATATATTTCAATACTACTGATAACCTGCTGTTTTGAGTATGTATTTTTAAAATAATATTTTTGGTTTATTAAATTTAATTTTTATTAATTTTTCTGCATTTTTGCTAAAATTGAGTACAACTACCAGTCATTGTGTTTTTTTAATATATAAATAAATACCTTCACATACACGTACATACAAACATGAAAACATAGAAACACTGACACACTTGTTATTATTTAGTTAACTATGTGTTGAATTTCTGTCATTTAAAAGTTTGACTGACTGGCTAGTTGTTGTGTTAACTGGGTGGTTTTATCTAACTGGCTGATTGGCGTTGAGTTAGAAATAATTTTTTAGCGTCAACGTCCCCGAAGGCAATTGTAGAAAATTTGTTTCTGTGTACTGATGTCGTTGGTGGCTGTTGCTGAAAGCCTGCCACCATTTTTACACTTAGCAATTTTTTAAATTAAGTTATAAGACTTTTATCTCTTTTATTTTATATATTTTCAGGTGAATATTGTCCCTTTATTTTAGTTAAGAGAAAATATTACATTTTATTTATATTTTTTGGTATGTATACATTGTAAAATTTATAATTAGTTTTCTTAAAAAAAGCATATTGTTGTCATTTTTTTTAATTTCACTAAACTTTTTTTTTCGAATTTTAAAAAAATCAATAATTTTAAAAGTGTATTTTAGTAATTTATTTTTTTACTAGACAATTTTATGTTGGCAATACCTATTTATCTATCGCATCAATCAGTATGCAGTATTCTACAACATTGTTGTCATTATTGGTATAATGATTTTATACTGTCACAGCAAAATTTTAACAGTCGTCTATGTATAGAACTCTTCTTAACTTATTTACTTATTTTGTCTACCTTTTTGATGACGCTCTTTAATTTATACATTATTTCTCTATCGTTTGTCTGTTACCCAACTTACATTTATCATAATGGGATATTATGGTTGTATTTTTGGCATATAAGTATAAATGACACTTTTTTATTTTTTAATAACATTTTGCTTATGTCTGTAATGTTATCATTAATACGATAAATTGGACAATTCTATATCCTGAAATCTTTTCATAGTTGAAAAACTAAAAGCTAGACGGATTTCAGTTTTGGTTTATCTGGGAGCTGTTTTCAGATATTTGGTAAAAAAAGTTATTGATATTTTCATCTCCTCGAGTAGTTGTTATACGGGATCTATTCACGCTGCATTGTTAATATTGCCATTATTTTACTATTCCACATTTTGTTAATTTGGGTATAGAATATTTGGTAGAAAGCCCATTATATTAATAATTTAATACTTTTGGATTTAAAATTGGAATTGTATTTTTTTCACCAATTTTTCAAACAAAATTTAATAACAAAAAATTTAATCTTAAAACACTAAAATAAAACTATTAACCCTAGAATACTAATGTACGTAAATTTTGACGTATACATTTTTTTAAAATCCTTATTACCTTCGAGTGTAGAAACCTATTGGTATGAAATTTTAGAAATTGTTTTGTCAATTATTTTTAAACATAT
Source organism: Protocalliphora azurea (assembly GCA_932274085.1). Taxonomy (NCBI): domain Eukaryota; kingdom Metazoa; phylum Arthropoda; class Insecta; order Diptera; family Calliphoridae; genus Protocalliphora; species Protocalliphora azurea. The sequence goes on from OW026522.1 coordinate 45,375,501, forward strand.
TAAAAAGAAAATCATGAATTTTTAGACGTTTACATGTTCTGAATTGTTACTAAGTAAAATTTACGTATCGTTAGTATCAAGAGTATAAATTTTATACTCAAATTTTACGTATCGTTAGTGTTAGCATTTGAATATAAATTTGGAAATGTGATTTGAAATGGCAGAGTAAGAGTTGAAATCTTAATTTGGATGTAGTAGTCAATTATAACTTTTCAATTAAATTAATACAATAATTAAAAGCTAATTATGAGCTGCTGGGATTACCGTTATACTATGAATTTTCTACAGAAAAGAAAGTCAAATGTGTTAAAAACCGAAAGGTTATTGTCATGTTTGATAAATATCTTAACTCTCCGGTAAATACCTGATAATAATTTATCATGACTTTTCATTAATAAAATCATGATATATTTTTAAGAATTTTTAATGTTTCATTCTTAGTTATTGAATTTGTTTTTTCACTTAAGTAAACAAATAAATAATAAAAATTATACTTAGCTGATATAACAACAACAAATAAAGTGTTTTGGGGGAATAGCCATCTGTACGTAAAATTTAAGTATTGTTAGTATTAACGTATAAAAAATGTCATTAGTATTCTAGGATTAACATCTAACAACTAATGTGAAATTCTTAATAAAATGTCAAAAATATTAAGATTATTAAATGAGCTTGTGATTATTGTTTCTAATAATTTGTAATCGTAAATGGCTTCAACAGAGTTTATAAAAAAATATTGGCCATATTGGGACGCCACCTTGAAGTAGCCTATTTATGTTCAAAATAAAAATATCTTCAAAACTAAATTTTCAAAAAGTATGGGATTGTTCAAAATTGTTTTGTTTACTATTTCTTACGGATTTACAAAATTTTGAACAAATAACTTGACGGCAAAAGAACATCATTGACTTAATACTTGTATTAAGAATAATGTTGATGCAAACAGCATTTCAAGATTATTTTAATTCTCTAAATTCTATTGGGTGCAAAATATGCAAAATTTGTCTATTAACTGCAAAATGTGTTAAATTATGCTATTTAGTGTAATATATGCAAAATTATGTTCTTAAGTATAAAATGTGCAATAACATGCCATTTAAATTGCTAAAATATACTCTAAAATAATAATTTTTTAAGAAAATATGTAAAAATAAAAATCGATACCAAAATTTTTAGAATTGTCTGAGTCGGATAAATAATTAACAGTTTTGTTCATTTGATGCCCAGGATATTTGGGTTTACTCCCTAACTCGATTCGAAAAGAAAAAAATTATTTGAATTTATATAAATTATACATTTCAACTTGAAATTTGGTATATTTATTTCCAAGTGCTAGATATTGGATATTGGTATTAAGCTTAATTTGGAAGGTATGTTGAATCAACATGTGTAGGTTGAAACTCATAGCTTAAAAGTATCAACAAATGCCTGTGTCAGCATATTATACACTGCCTGCCACTTGAATAAGGAATCACATTTTTTTAACTTTAATTAAGTATATCTCCTAAACTAATGTTCAGAAAAAAATAATTTTATGCGTAATCAAATTTCAAAGTGTTGGCTTTAGTTTCCTGAAGAAATAAAAAATATACATATTTTGTTATACTAAAATTATGTATTTATTTAAATACATGTATTTAATGAAAAACGCAAATCACAATGTCTACAGTTTGCCAAAAATACAATGACATGGTCCGAGAAATGGTTTAAAGTTGTATTTTCCGATGAAACAAAGTTTAATATTGATGGTCCCGACGGGTATAAGTATTACTTCCATGACATAAAGAAGGAGGAATTGTTTTTGAGCCGCAGACACAGCCGAGAGGGCGGAATAATGATATGGGGTGCCATTTCGTATTATGGTACAATAGAATTGGTTTTTGTATCCAACAAAATGACTGCAAAGACTTATAAAAACATTCTGGAGGAAGCATTTCCAAAATTTATTGATTTCTTTGGACCCACACCTTGGACGTACCAACACGACAACGCTCCGATTCACAACGCCAGAGCAGTAAAACAATGGATTACTCAACAAGGTGTTCAACTTTTGGATTAGCCCCCATATTCATCAGACCTGAGTCCAACGGAAAATGTCTGGGGTTGGGTTACAAGAAAAGTTTATGAAGGAGGAAAACAATTTGAGACGATAGAATCCTTAAAGGATGCAATAACGGAAGCATGGAGTTCAATTTCGCTAAATTATTTAGAGTCATTATACAAGTCGATGCCAAATCGCATTTTTGAGGTTATTTCTAAAAATGGTGGCAGTACTCATTACTAATTAAATGCTAGAAGATAATAGCATTCATTTTTATAACCTAAAATTTAAAAATAAATAAACGCATAATTTTAGTATAACAAAATATGTATATTTTTTATTTCTTCAGGAAACTAAAGCCATTACTTTGAAATTTGGTTGCGCAAGAAATTATTTTTTTCTGAACTTTGATTTAGGAGATATACTTAATTAAATTTAAAAAAATGCGATTCCTTATTCAAGTGGCAGGCAGTGTATGTATGTTTGGTGTTTAGACGATTTGTTGAAAGTAACTCATTTTTTTGTGCAACATATGTCAGCAAAAACAAAAAATATCAACATGAAATTAAGCATATGAATTTTGATTTTACACGATTTGTTAAATTTTATATGATAAATATGCTTGAATGTTAAAGATGCTTGGGTTCAAATCTCAACTGGGCCAATATATATTTTTTTTTACTTTTTTTGCAACATATTCAAATCTCAATTAAGTTAATAAATAGTTTTTTTTTTGTACGTAAAAAATACAATAATAAACAACTATTTTAATAGCTTAATAAAAAAATGGATGAATTTCTAAACATCAGTTCTATCTTTTCGAGATTTTTGGGAAGGGTCTTATAAGACAAATGTGGTCATGTACATACTATACTTGTCTGTATCAATTATTATCTTGATACTAACATTTATATGGGATTTGTGCACGTTAAAGTAATTTTCGGCAGTGGACCTTATATATAAACCGATCTTCGTAAAATTTGGTATAATGAGTTTTGGATATGTAAAATATATTTCTTCTATATTTTATTAAAATATTAAGACATTTATGAATGGAATAGTAATTCATTCCGGGAGGATATTTGTATGAGCACTAAGTGAAATAATGGACCGATTCTTACGACAAATTTCATCAAAATAAATTTAAAACTGCGACATGCACTTTGTTTGGTTTAGATAAACAGCCAGTCAGAAAGACGGACATAGTTAAAACGATTTAGAAAGTGATTTTGAGTCGAACGGTATACTTTACGGTAGGGATTTTCTGTGGGCTATAAAGAACAAAAGCATAAAACGCTTTTGGAGTGTAGGGTATAAAAAGGAAGAACATTTTCATATTGTACTCGTTTAAAAAACACAATATTTAGTTGCTTTTAATGGAAGTACTATTGAAATATTAATTCTATATGTTAACAAATTTTTTCATATGCTGAAAAGCTTACAAACACTATTTAGCAAATACCATTTTTGTCAGCGAACGTAGAAATTTGAATATTAAATAATAATTTTGCGTTTAGACGATATGCTAAAATCGTCAACATACGTTTGTTGGTATCGTTAACAAATAGAGAGCATATGCTATCAACATACATATGTTTTGAGTTTATATCATAAATAAGCTGATTCAACAAATCGTCTAAACCTATCTTTATATAAATAGTAATAACAAAATTATTATGTATAACAAAATTTGAAAAGTTGTCATCTACGTTTATCTAATTGTTAACATTAAACTTTTATCACAAACAGCATTGAAGCAAACCTTATTTGCAAATAAAATGTTTATGGGGTTATCATTGAATTCTGTTGTTGTCGAGAAAAGTAATTTAAGATTTTTTTATTTTCAATTTTTTAACTTTTCTTTTTGCTAGACGACTTTTTGCTTTTTCGCTTTACTGGTGCGTTCATTAAACCCAATAGCTGGAGGCATATTTTAAAATGATAATAGACAGGAGTTGCGGGAATAAAGCAACCTCGTTTTTTATTTTTTGTATTTATTTTTATAAGAAAAAAAAAAAAAAAACATACATTTTTTATACTCTATATTCGTTTAGTATAATATTCAAACACAAACCTACAATATGTAATTCAGTTCTTATATATGTTTTTATGAATCATATAAATAAATAAGTAAAATTATTATCGTACTGAGAATAATGTAAACTTTCCTATGGAAAATAATGCTTATGCAATTACTTACAAATATAAGTACATACACATTTACTTACATACATATATTGTCTTACTCTACTTCTGTTTCTCAGTTTCCTTAATTTTATTCGATTCTATTAAAGTTTATCTTCCACGTATGCCCACAGACACATGTATATTAAAGTGCCCTACGAAAAAATGTTTCAAATGTAGCTCTCTAGAATAAGATTATTTATCATACTTTAATTATTTAAAGATTTAATCTATCTTCTATATATAAAAAATTCTCGTGTCACGGTGTTTGTAATTTAACTCCTCCGAAATGACTTGACCGATTTTTATGAAACTTTGTATGTGTATTTGTTAGGTATAAGAATAGGTTGTAAAGTATATTTCATATCGCTAGAGGGCGTAAAATAGGCCACAAGCGGTAAAAGCTTCCCCTACCAGTATCTTCTTCACTAATAAACTGATTTACTTGAAATTTGGCAGGCAAACAGTGTAACATCTGGAAGGAACTATAGCCTATAATTTTTATTATTTAAGACGTAAAATAGGGCAAAAGCTCCCACTCCCTATATCTTCTTAACTAATCAACCGATTTTCTTGAAATTTGGCAGGCAAATAGTTCAACATCTGAAAGAAACTATAGCCTATAATTTTTATTATTTAATACGGAAAATAGTCCGAGAGGGGTAAAAGCTCCCTCTCCCTATATCTTCTTAACTAATCAACCGGTTTTCTTAAAATTTGGCATGCAGACACTGTAACATGTGAGAGGAACTTAAATATACAGTTTTTTGGAAATTCCAACATATAGGATGTAAAATATTACAAAACGGGGAAAAGCTCCCCTATCCATGTCTTCTTAATTAATTATCCGATGATAGTTTCAAGTCTTGAAGGAACTAAAGGATATAAATTTTAACATTTAGGGTGTAAAATAAAGCAAAAAAGGGTAAAAGCACGTCCACCCATCCTCACACACTTGCAATACGTTCATTATTTTTTAATTAAAAATAACGAATGTAATAATGAATGTGGCACGGATAGGACCAGGCGAAATGGTACCCGACATACAGCGAAAATATCAAATATCGTATATCTTGCCAACCACTACAGCAAAAGTTTTAACATTTTGTAAGAATAAATATCTCAAAAACATTAATATTATAGTGAGAGCTCTCAAATTTTATGAGAACTACTTTCTTATCATATTGCATTGATGATATGACAATAAGACGGATAGGGGGGGATAGCTCCCATATAAAGAAAAAAATTTTATTTTTGGATATCTGAAGGACTGATTTACTGAAAGTCCACAAACTTTTTGTAAATAATTTTCATATAACATTTTGAATAGGACAAATAAATCGAAGGGGAATATCAGCTCCCATGTAAAGTAAATATTACTTATCGTATCAAAGGGGGTAGCGAAGGTTACCGGGACAAGCTAGTAAATTTATATTGTTAAATACGTATTATTGAGAAGAACTCTTGTCAGTTTTGTGGTATTTTAAGATGACATTTATTTCTTATATTTGTTTGTAGTATGTTCATAAACAAAACATAAATAAAACCTCCTTATCTTTATTACACTTACTCTTCCTTCTTATTTCTCCAACTTCAACAACTTGAAGTTCGTCTAAGTTAATTTGTAGAAATGAAAAACAGACAGACAGGCAAACACACAAAATGAAAATCAAGTTCATAATTATTTGTCTTATTATGGCATATTCAAGAATGTGTGTGTGTATGTATTTTAACTTGAATTGTTGTTTTGGAATTGGTTATAGAAATTCAGTTATAATAAGAACACAAATATAATGACAATTTGAAATAAAGTTAATAAATGGAATTTATATTGAAGCATTAAAATTAAGATTACAATTCACATTGACTGCAGCTTATTTGTATTTGTAATAAAATTTTCTTTTATGATGTTAATTAAAATTACAAAAGATTTATATTGTTAACGTTAATGAGTTTATCATATAGTATTGCTGACAAAGTACTTACTTTTCGTATTTGCAAATTAAAACATTAGTATAAATATTGGTTTATAATTACAGATATTGATAATTTACACAAAGATGAGCCTCTTGCTAATAATCGAAAATCTCTTAATTAAATATTTAATAAAGAGTGCATGAATTCTTTATATACAGAAATAGGATAATTAGGTTTTTATAAATTATGTTGCATAAAAATAAAGGGTTTTGCAATAGGTTTCGAGACATCTGTCAAATCTGTTATTTATTATTTAGTCATTGAAGCCAAGTTATCACGGCAAGTTTTACATGATGAAGGAGTACGTCTAAATGAAAAAAATCGATTGTAATATTTATCATTTGTGCAAAATCGTTACTCACTCAGTACTTTTTAAATTTTTCGAAAACTATTATGCTTAAAACAACTAAGAAAATGCTTCAACAAAAAAGTCTTGCAACAAAATTAAATATATTTTATTATTAATTCATTTTTATTTAATTACTTTTAATTGAATTCCCTAATTTGTGCTATATGTTATATTCATTTTATAGTTACGGATCTAAGAACAATGCTTTCCAGAAATAAATATTTCCTCAGAGGCTTTAGTAAGATTACTTAATGCTACGTTATTTTTTATTCCTTCAAAGTGAAAAGTTATTGTTGCGATTATCGCGATTAAGATCATATTAATTTTAAGAATCTTAATTTCTTTCTGAAAATAATATTTTATTTAATAAATTTTTTTTTTTGAAAAACATAATAAAAATATTGTTATAAATATAATAATAGGTGAAATAATGCACCAATCATAACCAATAGGCTTTGTCCTTGTGTCATAAAAGTTCTACGCGCCAAATTTCATTGAATTATTTTCAAAATTATCTTTGTGCACAAGGTTTAAATGGACAGCCAGTCAGCTAGCCAGACGACGGACGGACATCGTTAGATCGACTCAAAAAGTGATTCTGAGTCGATTGGTATATTTCAATATTTTTATAAAATTTTACTAAAAATTTGTCAAAAGAGAACAACTGTAATAGCAATGAAAAGGAATCACTAAAAAATAATGATTTCTTTTCCAGCAGTTTTTTAGCATTTAGTCCTTCCTTCCGATACAACACCGTTAAATTTATTACTTTGGCAGGTCTTTTTTGCCGGGTAATAGAGAAGTGCAGGTTTTGACTAAAATTTCCAATACGATTTTATTTAATTACATTTTATTGTTCAGGCAATTGAATTTCCGAATCCAGTCGGTATCTTCCTTAATTTAAACTTTTTATTGTAATATTTCAAAACTAATATAAGTAAAAAAAAAAAACAAAAAAATGATATTGAAATTTAATTGTTATAAAACATATTTATGCTTTAATCTTTTAAGGAAATTGTACATAATAAAATAATAAATTCAATAAGAAAATTAATTTAGTCATGATTTCACAATTTAATTTGGTTATCTGTTTTTAATTATTTAAAAGAAAATAAAAAAATAATAAAAAAAATTGTGTCCGAAACAGAAAATCAAATTTTTCTTTATAAAATGTTCCACTTAAAGACTTGTAACCACTATAGCAGATAGATATTTTAACAAGGCTGGCAAATATTAAGCATATTTGTATAATCACTCATACGTTAGCATGAAAACTATAAAAAAAGAAATGTAACTTGAAATTTTCCTTTTTAAGTATAAATACAAGTTACGGGTATCATCATTATGTTTTTTTTCCATGTTTTGTAATTCTTGAGAAGATGATGGCGATAATGATTTTAACAATGATGGTACGATGAGTTACGACGTCTTGTTAAATGTATAAACTATTTTGCCACAAAAAACTGAAAAATAAATATTATAATTTTTTGCAAAATAGTTTATTCAATTTTGTATGTTTGTTGCAACTATATTCCCATATTTCCTTAATTAGAACTAAGGATCTAAAGTGCCTCCAAATCAGCAATTCACACACTTATATTTCCCGGATTTTATATTTCTTATTATAAATATTTATATAGACACATTTTAAATTGTCTACTTTCATTTGGCCACATACTGTAAATAAACTATTTTCATAATACCATCAAATGTTGCTGCTTTCTACTATCATTTCTGACTGCGATTAGTCGTCGGACTTTATTTTTCTTTTGAGACAGACATACAAAAAAATCTAGAAAGAGAACTTCTTTCAGCAATTGTGTGGTTGCATTTGTAGTTTTTCATTTGTACAGTTTTTTTTAATGTTTTTTTTTTTATTTTTTATTTCTTATTTTAATAACGGTCTGGTCTGACTAGTCTCCTGCCACGGCTGTCAGTATTTACGCTTGAAGTTAGAATTTTATAATATTATAAACTAGCAAAGAAAAAAAGTAGCAAAAATAGAAACAAGAATCCAAAGAAAATGAGAAAAATTAATAGAAAAGTAGCAACGAAAAAAAAAAAAAAAACAGAACAGGATTTAGTTTTACTGGTTGGAATTTATGACAAGGAAAGAAAATAGTATTGTATGATTAGAACACTATGGTAAAAGGTAGGAAAATATGATGATGACAGTCTTAAAATTTCTTTCTAAAATTGATGATAGCATAAAAAATGATTTTTTGTTAATTTGTATTTATTTTGTATGATTCTGAATTTTAGAAATTTAGATTTTGAACTGGAATCGAAATGTACATTAATAGTTTAAGAGCATTAAGGCCAACGTGTAGAGACGTAATCTCGGATAATATAATGCCGAGAGATCACAGTTAAAACAATTGTTAGTCCTGGTGCGAACTCTATCAGCTGCCTGGAAGAAGGGAAGTGGATTGTGATGACTACCTTAACAATTTCTGCAGTATGGTCGATCTATTCGAAATTTTCAAAAAAACTTTTTCAGTTTGCCCAAATTAATTTCAGGTTAGAACGTCTTGCGGTCCTGTTAAAAAGTGCCCAGCATTCACACACCAACTTGGATTTCAAGTAAACAATCGAAGAAAACTTATTCGCAGCTCACAACATCTTTCAACAATTTTTCAAAAATTTTCAAATATATATATTGAAGAGATTCTTACCTTTTATCATTGGGATCATATAATTTTAAAATATATGTATGTAGTTTTGCTATGTACGGTCTCTAGTTTCATGTGTATAAATATTTTTTATGCACATTTTTTTTATGCAAAAATATCAGTTGGTAATCAAATCTAATTCTGGATATTTATTAACATGATCCGAATTTTCATAGTTCACTATTTTACATGAGTTTAATAGTAATATCATAATTATAATTAAATTAGGGTTCTTGTGATAAACAAATTAGGTAGTTCAGCTGATTCAATTTATAATTTTGTTTTATTAATTCGGTGAAAGAAACCAAGACATATAGTTCTCCGTATTACAAATTTTGGTTGTTGCAATTGATAAATTGTTAAAAACTTATTTTATAATAAAACATTAGGTTTCGGTCGCTGTAATCAATATTTTAATTCGTGAATATAGAAAAAAATTAATTAGGATATAAAAAGTCGGTGTTCACAACTGATGGAAAGTAAAATAAATTTTTTTTCTTGACACTTGTAAATAATATTTTTTAATAAAACTTATTCAAAATAATTTGTGGATATTTAAAAGAGGACTAGAGGACAGCATAAAGAACATTGTATTTACATATGTACGTACTATAGTTTAACAATAAACAATGGGTATTAGTCAATGGATAAGATAATTAATATAAGGCTTGAAAAATTATTTTCTTATGTCTTACGTTGTCTTTATAATATAGGGTGATCCATTTCGAGGTTCCTTTTTTAAAGAAAAAACACAGAAAATTCAAATTTAATGGGGAATGTTTATTATCATTTGAAAGAACATTCTCTGGCATTTATTTTTTGAAGATTATGTCTATCAAATGTTGGCCGTTGCTACGTCGCAGATGGTCCATCCGTTGAGTCCAATTTTCGATGACTCGTTCGAGCATTTCGACTGGTAACTAATGAATGACACGCGTGATGTTTTCCTCTAAGGCATAAACTTTAGACTTTACATATCCCCATAGGAAAAAGTCTAACGGTGTGATATCACACCGAAGTGTGATGCTCACCGAAGTGTTCTCTCAATAAATCCATTGATTGGTGCGATGTGTGGGAAGTGGCGCCCTCTTGCTGAGAGATCACGAGCTTCAATTTCAGGCATCAAATAGTCGGTTATCATAGCACGATAACGGTCGCCATTGACGTTCGCACCGGCATCATTTTTAAAGAAATATGGACCGATGATTCCACCGGCCCACAAACCACACCAAACCGTTGTTTTTTCTAGATGAAGTGGCAGTTCTTGAATCTCTTCAGGTTGCTCTTCGTCCCAAATGCGGCAATTTTGTTTTTTTATATACCAATTGAGCCAGAAATGGGCCTCATCGTTGAACAAAATTTGCCTCGAATACGTCGGATCTTTTTGGAACTTTTCAAGAGAGCATAGAGCGAAGCGATGTCGCTTGGGAAGATCGAGTGGCTTCAGTTATTGCACAAGTTGTATTTTGCACGCTTTCAGTTTAAGATCTCGACGTAAAATGCCCCAAGTCGTTTCATACGTCAGTCCGAGTTGCTGCGAACGGCGCCGAATCGACTCTCCACGGTCTTCGTGTACACTCTCAGCTACGGCCGCTTATTTTCTTCACAGCGTGCTGGACGTGCTCTATTCGGTCGAATATTATCCAATAATGAATGCTGGGTCTAAAAATGGGTGATGGTGTTGCGATTATGTTGACCATAAGTTGAGCGAAGTGCACGAAACACATTCCTCACAGAACGTGAATTTTCGTAATAAAGTTAAACGATTTGTAAACGTTGTTCAGGCGTAAGTCTTTCCATTATGAAATGCCAAACAATACTAAACAAAAATAACATGACAGCATGACACGACTCACACGTGATCTGTCAAAAAAATTCTATTCTATTGAAAAAAGTATTTCTACTTGAATCACCCTTTACTTTTTAGTTGATGTTAGATCATGGATCATGCACATGTAACAGTACGCATCGCACCTTTTTTTTACTATTATAACGTCCGTCAACAAAATGGAATCCGGTAATCGTTAACTGCGAGTTAGAAGTTAAAATTGTTGTGGGTGTGTATTCAGATTGATGTGAACTCTGTGCTGTTATATTCAACCCTTTTTGCAATTCATCAATAGGCGTATTATCACTCTTTGTTCCTATGTTCTTGGAGTCAATAATTCAACATAATTTGAATTTTGGCTTGCTGTCCTTTATAAACTTTTTTAATAAACGGGCTTTCAAGGCCATCAAATATTGTTGCATATCTATACTATTTTATAAAAAATACGAATTTCCAACTACTTTGATGCATATACATATGTTTGTATGTGTCTGTATTTAACAATATCTTTTAAATATGAAGGTATGAATATAACTTTTTTTATTCTAAAGGCTTTTGAAGGTTTCCGCCATACTCTGGATTGGATTCAATTATACTACAACATAATTTTAGCATTCCCACAAAATATAATTTCGCGCCATTAGTTTTTAGGTATATCAGTACGAATCATAGCGAATAACAATAATTTTTTTAACATTTTGCCCCAATAAGGGTGATTCTTACACCGTAGTTTTCAACATGTATTTGTATTCGTTCAGTGTTTTACTTATTGATTCTTGAAAGACAAAAATGACATACTCTTTCTGGAGTCCTTTAACAAGAGCCCTGATGGTTTTTTGCGAAGTTTCCTTAACTTTTCTACGTTTTATTCTGCCGAATATTTTATACAGAGAGGGTTACTACTAGATTTAAGCTCCAAAGTTTCGTCATTCTTGGGGCGATTTAATACGCTATTAAATATTTGCTTTAACAAGGAATTCATTTATGCAATATCTTTGACACTTTTTTCTGACTTGCGAGTTATAACGAACGCCAAAGAGGTTTATCCTTTACATTTCTTTCATATTATAGACTTAGAGCGCATATTCTTGTACTAAGTGATTATTATCATCACAGTGAAACTTTGGTGGCTATAAATACATTCAAAAGTTCCATGAATTGTTTCAAATAGCAACAAAAACGCATTTGTAAAAATAATATTTTGACAGGTAGATTAAAGGGTATGTGTAGTTTTTGTTGTTATACTTTCGTAATTACAATCATAAAATTTAAAGAAATATAAATAAAACCAAATGTAACAAAAGAAAAAAAAATAATAATAATAAAATTGCAATGTTATAAAACATTTGAGAATTTTGTAAAATAAAGTTGAAATAGTCATTTTTTTCATTACAAAAACAATAACTTGACATACGTACATTCGGTTATTGCAGTCGAATTAGCAGATAGTACGTAGAACCGACAAAATTCGGTTGCCCCAACAAATCTGTTTTCTGTGTGTGTGTAAAAAATGCAGAGTACTATCAATCGAATATCCTCTTCGAATACCCAATATCCGAGATCTTAGCCATAATGATTTGACAGTTTGAAGGAAACTCTTCACATATCAGGAAATATAGAAGCTCACACGATGTTTTGGCCTTTTTTGATTTATTTAAAATATAGATTTTAGAATAACTTTTTGGATTATTATCGCAATTTGGTTTTTGTATTTATTTCTACTGGTTCTGTTTTTTTTTTCTTTTCTGTGTGTAAGTATTTACACAATTTCCTTTTTGGCAAAAAGTTTTTTTTTTTTTTTTCATATTATTCTATTCAATTTTCCTCACAGAGAAAATGTTTGCTTTTTCATGTACATGTTGCTGTTGTTGTTGTTATTCTAAATTTTTTCTCTTCATCTTTAATTTTTATAAAATATGTAATTGTGTATAAGTATATGAGTGACAAAGTCCCGCCTGACCTTAGTTTCGATAAAAGTGAGTGTTCGCTAAAAACGCATGTGTTCATTCGAGTAATATCAAATGTCTACTGTCTTGTATTAATTTTTTCATCCATGATCGTTTCATTATTGTGTATCTAAGATAATTTTTAAGAATTCCCATATTAGAAGAACACATCAATATTATTTCAGTGCCATCATCATTATTTGCCATTATTAAAATTTAAAAAAATTCTATTTTTTTTTGTGTTGCATTTTTTTTTTTTTTTTTTTTTTATTATTATCATTTTTTTTTTTTTTTTTTGCTCGCTTTTACAAAATTAGTAATAAAGGTATATCACATATATCATAACTATCATAATAAACATAAAAGTCATTAGCATTATCGAATAATCTTCAGCATTTTTAGATATAAAAACGAATCACTAACGAATATTTTTAAGTTTCGCTGTTGATATCGCTAAAGATTCACTACTAATACGGTAACCGAACCTTCAAGAACGAAAGATTTGCTGCCACAAAGTGAACGACGGGTGAGCTCAAGCATCTCATTTTCGGATAGCCAACAATAACAGTTCTCGAATGTTTTGTCAGAGAAATGTTTGTGAAATGTTCGAAGGCTATATCATTATCGTATTTTGTGGTCATCTGGGATAAGACAGACATATGTGTTTGTGTGTGTTAGTATGTTCACAACCTGACGTGATGGCAGTGACGATGTTGATGATGATGACTGAATTGAATTGCCAGAAGTTTTAAGTTTTTTCTTGTGTTTGGAATACACACAAAAACAACAACCAAGTACAGAAAAAAAGAAACGTTATAAAGTTTTCTTTTGCTTTACAATGTTTTTGCATTTCTTTTATTTTCATTTGCATTTTTTCCATCATGGTTGATGTATTTTCTGTACCATTTTCATACTAAATATTTACTTAATGGAATTTTTTTCGTGTTTTTTTCTTTCCTTGAAATCTATAGCTTTTCCACTGAGTTTCTCTTTGGTTTTGTATATTGGTAGTTATAAGATTTGTGAATGTATGTATGTATGTATGTGTGTGTGTGTGTGTGTACATGAGTGCTTGTTGGTGTATGTGGTTTTGTCTGATGCTGATGGTTTCTTTCTTCGTTATTTTCATTTTATTTATTTCATTCATTTTTTTTACTTTTGCATAGAATTGCATTGATGATGGTTTAATTATTTGTATAAATAAAGTTTAGAAAAAGTATCCTCTTGAAAAATTGCCTAAAAGATTTTTTTATGATAACTTTTCTTTGCATTTTTTCTTATAAAAATTTAAGTACCTTGATATTTTGTTGAAATAAATTACTTTTTCATTAAGCAAAATGAACTTTCTCAAAAAATATTCAAAGAGTTTAATCTTAAATGACTAAAAAGAATTAAACAAAAATTGGTTAAGAACATAAAGTTTGAAAGCTTTTTTGTATTTTGATGAAGTTTAACTGAACCATTAAAAATTCTATTTAACTTTCGATGATTAATTTCTGGGTTTTTGGGTAGCTCTATACAGAGTACCTTTAGATAAATCACTGGAAATTTGACCCTGAAAATAAATCACTGGCAATTTGACACTGAAAGTTTGTATTTATCTCCATATTAAAAGCTATCCAAGGACTGATATACCAAAAACTTTTCTCAGTGATAGTGTTTTGTCGAATATTTTAGGACAATACTTCTCCGAAACGAAATTATTTATTCTGTGCAGTTTCGCATCTTAATACGAGAAAATAAAGAACCTTCTGATGAGGCACCTTTTACAATAATCAACGTCCTTCTGTGATTGTTAGTTTTGGAGAAATGGCTTACCACATATTAATTTGTCCATGGTATTTTTAATACTTCAAATAATTTTTTAGCTCTTCTGAAAATTTTTAAATGTAGACTTAAGTTGTTTTATCAAAAGTCCACAGAATTATTTTTTCTACGCAAAAAATAATTTTAAATTGGAAATATGATACAAAAATATGCATGTATTGCAAAATATGCAAAAGCATACATTTTAAATAAAATATGCATAAATATGCACTAACAAATCGATGCCATTTTAATTCGCAAATATATTTATTAAGTTTATTCCGTTCTAGGAGTAAAGGCAGAAAAAAAACATGCATTTGCATGAACTTCCGGTCCTTGGTCATAACTAAATAAATAATTTGTTCCCATAGCCTATGTTCGAATGTGTCTTTGTGCTAAAATACGCAAAAAGGTAATTTTTCGAGAAATATTAGATTTTAAAGTGTATATATATAATTAGGAATTATATCAGC